>JABUQX010126969.1:0-30759 GCA_015478945.1 Trachelipus rathkii | reverse complement strand
TTAAAGTTCCTGCTTCTCATATCACTGCTTTGAAAACTCGATTACTGATTTAAATCCATAGAAGAGGTGGTTGGAAACCCGCTGGGGCTACACGGCCTTCTTCTGGGGTGCTCCTGGGTTACAGGAGCAACCAAACCAAAAGTCTAAGGGAACGCACAGACATGAGGCACAACATTGCTTGTTGCGCAAATTTGCCATAATAAGACGAAGAAAAAATTTCACTCTCGCCAGGACTTGAACCATCGACAACAGCGTCGACGTTAGACAATGTACAGGAAGTAAACCACTAGTCAGATCCGACAACCCAGAAAAAAAGGTATTTCGTTACAGTTTTTTAAAGTTTCCTGCTTCGATTTCATTGCTTTGAAACTCGATACCATTAAAATCATAGAAGGATCGGTTGGAACCCCTTTCTGGGGCTTACGGCATTCTTCAAGGGTGCTCATGGGTAACAGAACCAAACGACCAGTCAAAGGAACGCCAACAGGGCGCCACAACATGCTTCTGACGACAAATTTCAAGTAAGATGAAAAAAAATTCGCTCGCCGCAGGACCGCAACTATCGACAACAGCGTCGCCGTTAGACAATATACAGGAGCCTCTACCACTAGTCGATCCGCCTCCCTAGAAAAAGAATGCATCTCGGAAGTTTTAATCTCCTGTTTCAATATCACTGCTTTGAAACTCGACACTTATCTTAAATTCACAGAAAGGGTGATTGGGAATCTCTGTGGGGCGTATACGTTATTCTTCTGTGGGTTGCTCCTGGGTTACAGGAGCAAGCCAAACCAAAGTCAGGAACGCCGACCATGCGCACAGATGCGTTATTGCGACAAATTTGCTAATAAGTGTAAGACGAAAAAAATTTTCACTCGCGCCAGGACTTCGAACCATCGACAAATGCGTCGCCGTTAGACAATGAAGAGGTGCTCTACTACTAGTCCGATCCACCTCCCAGAAAAAGAAGGCATCTCTGAAGTTTTTCTAATCTTCTGCTTCGATATCACTGCTTTAAACTCAATACTTTTTTTAAATCCACAGAAGGATGATTGGAACCCCTGCTGGGGCTACACGGCATTCTTCAGGGGGGTTCATGTGTTACAGGAGCAACGACCAAAGGTTAAGGAACTCCGACATGCGCACAATATGCTTGTTGCGACAAATTTGCCATAATAAGACGAAAAAAAAGTTCACTCGCGCCAGGACTCGAACCATCGACAACAGCGTCGCCGTTAGAAAATGTACAGGAGGCTCTACCACTAGTCCGATGCGCCTCCCAAAAAAGAAGGGCATCTCGGAAGATTTCAACGCTTCGATGACACTGCTTTGAAACTCGGCTACAATATTTAATCCACAGAAGGGTGGTTTGAACCCCTTCTGGGGCTACACGGCATTTTTCAGGGTGCCATGGGTTTAAAGGAGCCAGCCGACCATAGTCAAGGAATCGCCGGACATGCGCACACATTGCTCGGTGCGAGAAATTTACGAATAATAACGGAAAAAATTTCACTCGCGCCAGGAATCGAACCATCGACAAGAGCGTCGCCGTTAGACAAGCTACAGGAGCCTGGACTTACTAGCTCCGATCCGCCTCTCCCAAAAGAAGACATTCGAAACACTTTTTCAAGCACCTGCTCGACATCACGTGGCTTTGAAGAAACTGTACTTATTTAAATCAATTAGAAGGTTGCTTGGAACCTATATAATATATTATTAATATATATATATAATATATATATATGATATATATATATATTATATATATTATATATATTATATATTATATATATATTATATATATATATATATATATATATATAATATATATATATGTATATATATATCAGGGGCGGCTCATGGCCTGGTTGCAGGTTTGCGCAACCACCATTTTATCACAACTAGCAGCTTAGGTGCAACTATTATTATTTTTTAATTCTTAATTTTTAATTTTGTAATATTAAAGAAATTTAAATTGCATCTTATTATAATAACAATCCCATGATTTTATTATTGAAGAAGATAAAAAGGCCGTCATTGAATAGACTGTTATTCAATGGGTCAATCAAGTATGATTGTTGCAGACACTTTACAACACATGTCAATTAAATTTTGAACGAGAAGAATGTGTGTGAAAATATACCGCGTCAACGTTTTATACCTACAACAGGTGGTTGTATAGGAAGAACAACCGCTTGTTTTTCTTAACATTGGACCCTACCCTTAATAACTGAAATTCAAATTTGCCCGTACGAAGCAATTATAAAATTAGCGTTCAACATGTCAAAATTGATCGTCCCACGAAGACGATACATTTTGCATAGGTTGCAATTTAGTCAGTTTTACTTTTGAAGCGTTAGCTTGCAATTTTTGAACGGTTTATTCAGAACTCTTGCCTTTATAATTTCATTGATAATCGTTAACAAAAAAATATTTAATAATAATAGCATTTAAATAATTTTATTAATTTTTTTTCTTTATTAAACAGTGGTTAAGTGAAATGAAGTTAAAATTAACATATTTATAAGTTAGGCTATATTATTATTATTATTATTATTATATTATTATTATTATTATAATATATATATTATTATATTATTATTATTATTATGTATTATTATTATATAATTATTATTATTTATTATTATTATTATTATTATTTAAGAAAAATACTGATATTTTGATATATTGTTATTTAGACCACAAAAGAGCTAACTTTATGAAAGCGAAATATTTCATATTTAAATAATTTATAAAATAAACTCTGATCATATATATATATATATAATATATATATATATTTTTTATATATATATATATATTATATTATATATAATAAATAAAAAAAATTTTTATTCCATATAAATATATATATATATATATATATATATATATCTGAGAGAGAGAGAGAGAGAGAGAGAGAGAGAGAGAGAGAGAGAGAGAGAGAGAGAGAGAGAGAGAGAGAGAGAGAGAGAGAGAGAGAGAGAGAGAGAGAGAGAGAGAGAGATTAACCTAATATATATAGGGCCTTTATTTTACCAAAGAGCAATAAAAAAATTAGAATCGGAATGGTAGGTAATGCTATCTCAGAATTATTTAATTTGAGGCATTTTCTAAGAATTTTCTCAATTTTCCCAAATAAAAAAGATATGTAATAAAGTTTAATCTATAGCACGGTAATGTCTATAGTTATATTTGCATTATATTCATAATTCATATACAACTTACTCGCGTCGCGAGTAAGTTGTTACACGGCACCGCTCGCGCTCAGCACGCATTTGGAGCGAGCGGTTTGCCATGCATACAAGCCAGCCTGCAATGCATTTAGTCTATGGTATTGTTTTAGTTTTTATTTAACTCAATAAATATCTAATGAAAAAATAATTTAACTACAAGATAAAATAATTTTGAAAATGGAAAAATATCTCATTTAAGACCAAATAAGAAGTGCACAAAATCGAGGTTATGGTACCAAAAATTTAATTTAGAATAAATAAAAAGTGCCGGGCCTATTACGTAGGTCCCATGAGTTCGTACTTTGTTTTATTAATTTTAATTATGTTCAAAATATGTATGATATTATTAGAAAAGATATACACATACATATAGCAATAACAAAATAACAAACAAAAATAAAAAAATAATAATAAAAAAAGAAATGAAAATAACCAAGTTATCTAAAACAAAAAAGTATATATATTATAATATATATTATAATATATATATATATATTATATTATTATATATATATATATATATTAAATAATTATATTAGTTATATATATATATTTATATATATTATATATTAATATATATTGGCAGCATCCCGAACGCAACATGCATGGTAACTAAAACATACAACAGCGCTACCAGGAAATAAATAACATTTTTGTTTTCAGCAAGCAATTTCATTCGATGAAAGACCAAAAAAAAAATTAGTTATATGTTAAATATTTATTAATAACACCTTAAATATTGTATTTATCTTAGGTCTGGTAGGCGTACGCTCTCATTAACCTTCAATTTCTGCAGTATTACGAGAGATGGCAGCAGTTACCAAAATATTGTTGTTTTTTTTATTATTTTATTATGCTCTGGAGCAAATGTTAATTTTTCTTTTATTCCTTTTTACACTAACTGACTCGCTGTCAGGGGGGGACGACAGTCTCCCCCCCGTCCTTCCCCGGTAGGCCGAGAAACCCCGCCTCTGTCATTTTTAAGGTTTACCCGTGGGGTATCCTTTATTAAAAAAAATTCAAACATTTTGGCAAACTTTTTCGCCTCTCTCGAGCGCGCTAGACTCCTTCTTACTTCTCGAAAAACGATAATTATCATAGCAAGTTTTCCAACATTTTTAACAATTTTTAAATTTTTTCAAAAGCGTTATTTATTTTGTTTTTTGTTTTTTAATTTCATCGATAAAAATGTCTCCTGATTAATAAAATGTTATTTATTTTACACAAGCTGTTGTAGTGATTTTAGATAGATGCATATTGCATTCGTTAAGCTGACCTATATCTATATATATTAGTATATATTATATATATATTATATTATATATATATTATATATATATATATATATAATATATATATATATATATATAATATATATATATATATATATATATATAATATTATATTATATATATATAATGATATATATATATAATATATATATATATATATATATATATTATATAGATATATATATATACTATATATATATATATATATATATATATATAATATATATATATATTTGTGTTTAGATAATTGCTAGTTTTTAAGCTTCACTAATATTTGACTTATTAAATTTATTAACATTTCAATATGATTTTAATTTTACCCTTAATTTCGAGTTTTTTAATCTGACAAAGAATTTGTGACACTCAAGCAAACTTAATAAATATATATAATATATATATATATATATTATAAATATATATAATATATATTAGTATATATATTATATATATATAAGTTATATATATATATATATTATTATAATTATATATATTATATATATTATAATATATCTTATATATATATATATATATATATATAGTATATATATATTATATATATAATATATACTATATAAAATAATATACGTATATATATATATTAATATATATATATTATATATTATATATATATATATTATAATGATAATATATATACAGTATATTATATATTATATATATATATATATATAATATATATATTATATATTATATATATATATATATATATATATATATATATATATATATATATATATATATATATATATATATATATATATATATATTATATTTTTATATATATATATATATTTCTTTTCATAGATGAATTCAGTTGCCAATTTAATTTTAAAAAACTTTCCTTTGTATTCAGCTGAAGATAAGCTGGAAATTAAAAATTTAGGCCGGTGTACTCCAGCTTTAAATATAGGGCAGATGGTTAAATGTAAGAACAGACAATTCAAACGAGTTTTTAATTTATCTATTTATTTTAAACATAAATGGATTTGTGGTTGTGAGGAAAGAAATTCTTTGCATTGTTTTCCATGTTTATTGTTCGGTGGTGAAGACACATGGACCAAAAGAGGTGTAACAGATATAAATCATCCGGCATCTAAGGCAAAATATCATGAAAACACAAAAGTACACATGAAAAATGCTTTAAGCCTCTCACTGTTTGAAAACTTAAACATTGCTAAATAGCTAGACAGCGAGTATAGAAAATCAATACATAAGCATAATGAGAATGTTAAGAACAATAGATATATCTTGAATATTATCGTAAACTGCATAAAATTTTGTGGAGCATTTGAGTTGGCATTGAGAGGGAATAACGAAACTGAATCCTCAACTACTCCAGGTGTCTTCAAAGGGCTAGTGAACTTCAGTGCAGAGTTAGATAATTCATTAAGGGTCCATCTAGAGAAGGCCACTGTTTTCAAGGGAACTTCGAAAACAATACAGAATGAACTTCTACAAATTATGCTTGATATATGTCACGAAGAGATAGTAAGAGAAATTCATGAAGCTGATTTTCTATCTGTCATTGCAGATGAAACGAGTGATGTTTCCAACATATACCAAATGGTTGTCATCTTTAGATATATTGTTAAAGGAAAACCAACAGAAAGATTTTGGAACTTTATTGCACCAGAAAAGCATGACGCTGAAACACTTACTACTTGTCTTTTAAAAGAGATCGAAAAGTTGGGTATCAATGACCACAAGGATAAATTAATATCACAAACTTATGATGGTGCTAACGTTATGAGAGGTTCGTCTGGTGGGGTTCAGGCTAAGTTGAGAGAAATATATCCAAAAGCTGAATATATACATTGTCATGCTCATCAGCTTAATTTAGTGATGCTAAATGCTGCATCAGTTAACATAAATGTCCGCACCTTTTTTGCTAATCTTCAAGCCATATGTGCATTTTTTTTCCACTAGCCCAAAGAGAACAGCAGTGTTGGATCAAGTAGTGAAAAGACGATTACCTCGATCAATTCCCACCAGATGGAACTTTCATTCAAGATCAGTAAATACAGTTTTTGAAAATAAAAAAGAAATAATAGAATGCTTAAAGGTTATTTTAAATGGGGACGAATTTCAAGATGTAAATACAATTTCCCTTGCATCTGGACATGTCAAGGTTTTCGAGAGTAATAATTTTAATTTTTGGATTTCTTTTTTTCAAGAAATCATGCCTAGCGTAGACTTTCTTTATGGTCAACTTCAAAAGAGGAACATTGACCCCAGCAGAATTAAGATCTGCATTGATACTTTTGAGAGGAAAGTTCTCTCCATAAGAGAAAATTTTAATTTTCAAGAGAGCGCTCGCAATGTAGCAAATCGGAGAGAAGCAGAAACAGGTATTTCCAATTTAAGTAGAGAGGCAAAAGAAATATGTGACACAATAATTTGTCAGATGAAAGACATTTAAATTTACAGGTCATCTAATTGCTTCTACATTATTTCTGCCTGAAATGTTTTTTCCCATTATAATTCCAACTTTCCTGCCCAAAACTTAAAAGAAACGTAAATTGTACCCCCTCCTTCACATAAAAAAAGCTACAAACGGACCTTTCATTAATTCACAGCACTGAAGAATTTCGTTCAATGTCCGGAGCTGTAGCTTTCCTTGATTTCATAAGTGAAAATAAATTAGAAGACACATTCAGTGAATGTGTAAAAATATTAAAAGTCCTTATAACTATCCCGATGACCACATCGGAAGCTGAGCGGTGTTTCTCTACGTTAAAAAGGATTAAGACTTTTGTGAGAAATACGATGGGGCAGGACAGGCTTTCAGCATTAGCAATGCTCTCAGTAGAAAAGGATTTTATCGTTAATATTTGTGATTTTAATCGCAAAGTTATTGAAAAATTTGCTCATTCTAAAGAACGGCGAGCGATTTTCTTTTAAATAAAAGAAATTGAATTTGTCAGTTACTTCATACTCTGATTATAGGTAAGTAACAAAAATTAAGAAATTTAAATATTTTTACTATTAGTATAATATATATATATATATATATATATATATATATACTATATATATATATATTATATAATATATAAATATATAGAATTATATATATACTATATATATATATATATATATAATGTGTGTGTGAAATTTCAGATGCAACCACCTATAAATTGTACGACCGAGCCGCCCCTGATATAATTACTATATATATATAATATATATATTATAATATAATATATTATATATAATATATATATATATTATATAATATATATATATATAATTATATATATATATTATATAATATTATATATTATAGATATAATATATTATATATATATATATATATATATATATTATATATATACTATTAATTATGAGAATAAATTTTTTTTGCCGTCTAAAAAAATGGAAAAAATTTCCAAATGTTTATTTTGTGTTTTGCTAGCATCATTTTCGCTGACATGAGGTATAAAAAGGGAGTCCAATAAAAAACAAACGACAGAATTTATTTTTTTAAATTTGGGTACCAGCATCAGCATATGAAACGTCGTAACAAACGACGTTTATATATAAAGTTTTGTAGAACGTAAAGGTGCGTGTCAGCCATGGTTGACTTATTCTCTGTTGAGAAACTTTGAAAGTACTAAAAGTAATTGTAATTTTTAAAAAAAAAAACAAATTTTCAGATTTGGTTACACCGAACCTAAAAACAGTTTACCACACTAAATTGGAGTATTTTAGTGCAAAAGAAATTGAAATATCTTGAAATTTAAAGATTATTGCAGTTTTTGTGGAAATTCAGAAAAAATTCCTATCTCACACGACACGTTGCAGAACTAAAAATATGTTCTTGTGTTTGTTTTTTTCAAAAATTAATTGTTGAATTTTTTTCCTACATACATCAAATAACATTTACTCTTTATCGGTTTGGAATAGTTGAGATTTTGCTATGAAGTCTCCCGCTTAAGCATATTAATATTAAAACATTTCAAATTAGTTTGTAATAGACAAGCAAGACATACAAAAATAATAGATCATGTCTATTTTTTCTTACGTTCTTTGGAGACAGTTTTATTACATTATAAGAAAGTAAATTTACCAAGTAGAGAAAATAATTTTTTCGAATATGCATTTTGGTTGAAGTTCAATAAATTTTTAATTCGTTATTTTTTTAAATTTTTTTTATATTAAATTTTTTTCACAATTTTATTTAACTTTTTTTTTTTTTTAAGAAACTTTTTTTTTAAACGATGTTTATTTGGTTAATGAAGATTTATACGATAAAATTCTCTCTCTCTCTCTTCTCTCTCTCTCTCTCTCTCTCTCTCTCTCTCTCTCTCTCCTCTCTCTCTCTCTCTCTCTCTCTCCTCTCTCCTCTCTCTTCTCTCTCTCTAACTGTTATACGGCACCGCTCGCGCGCAGCGAGCATTTGGAGCGCCGGCGTGGCCGTGCATATCTTCTCTATGGAAGGTGTTCAAATTTATTAAACTCAATAATATCTAATGAAAAATTAAAGTTTGCTACAAGATCTGTTGTTACATACTGTTACATAATTCGGTAGTTAAATAATTTTCTACAGTATGTAGTAACAGAACGTAACACGCAATACAACCACTTTGTAGTAGTAGCTAATTTCTGCCATAAATGCAGGGACTGGCATTAATTTGGTCGGGAGTTTTTTATAATATATATATATATATAGTAATATATATATATATATATATATATATATATATATATATATAATATATATATAGATTATATATAATTATATATATATATATATATATATTAATATATTATTTATATTCTATATATATAGTATTAAATTACACTTTACTTAGAAAAAGGAATGTAATTTTAAAAATATAATGCTTCACCTTTCTTAAAATAAATGAAATTTATTTTATCATAGATTTTAAAAATTTAAACTAAAATGTAAATATTTAACCTAAAATTTTATGAGTCAGAGAAAAAACGTAAGGATTTATTGACATGACTAAACAATTTTTGAGATACTGATTTTACCAATACAATACTTATAATTTGTGTATAGACAGCTTGTTAGTTAATTATTTCCAAAGTGATCTCTCATTCGAAATGCCAGGTAAAAGATAAACACAGAATAATAGGCACTGTAATATCAGGTATTGCAAATTTTCGTGGCTTGAGTCACAAAGTATTTATTTACTTTGAAAAATATTTCTAACGAGCTTCTCAGATACGCCAAACCTCTTCCGGGTTGTAAAATAATGCAGTATAAGTTACTATTTTATTTTTGATGAGATTTTGCATTCGTAATTGGAAACAAATGGTAATCACTGTTGCAAAATATCTAGTGCAGAAAATTTCTTGATATGTCTTAATATGAAAGTTTTTTTTTATAATTTTTTTTACATACTTATAGCCCCAGTCTAATTTTGTTGATTTTTGTTTTACTTTTTATTGTTTCTTCGTTCTTAGCATGTACGTCTTTCTTTATAATGTTCTCTGGGGTTTTTTTATTCTTAATTTGAAATATGAAGTGCCATTGTTTGCACAGTCTCTTAAAATAGCCGATAAAAGTACATGTATAGTTTTGTTATCCCAAAAATGAGTGACGATTTGTTCGACCTTCCAAAAAAAAAAAAAGAAAAAGAGCCTGGTCAGATATAATTAAACAATTTCATAAATTTCATTGCCGATTTCTGGAACGAAATTTTCTGCTAATTTTCTTGCTTTGGTTAAAGCGTATTTTAAACGAAGTTAATTTAACCTCAAATCATCACTAAACTCGTTTTTCAATAGCGGCTATTCATTCTTATTCTTTCAAAGAAATTAGCCAGCGTCAGAGATTTAATTTTTTTTAAATATTTCCAGTTAAATCTGGGAAAACTAATATCCATTGTTTTGTAAGAGTCTTTTTCTTTGTGCTATCATAATTTTCACTAATCCTCTAGCTTTCGGCGATTCAGATGTTATTCTTCCTTCATCAAATCCTATCAACTCATTTATGCTCAACATATTCTATAAAATTATTTCATTTCCTATCCTTCGAGTTCAATTCTATATTATATTATATATTATGATAATAATTATATATAATATATATATTATACTTATATATATAAATATTTTAATACGTGTGTAATTAAATAATCACTACTTCAGTTATCTATTCGAATTGATGTCTTTTTTCAGTTTTTCACTGAATACACCCTTTAAAAACGTTTCGGATCTGGCAAAAATATAAGGTGATTTTTTATTTCGCAAGATTAGGGGGGGACAATTGCCCCTGTTCCCCTGTACGCCCAATTGAATCAACAGTCATTGTTTACAATTCGCCAGCTGATCCGACGGCGCTCGGCTCGGCCGTTTCAGGTAACTCAAATTTTCCTAGTCTCTGATTGTTAAGTCTAATTTTTTTTCAATTCGGAAGCGTATTCAGAGCGATTTTACACGGGCTGCACTCGGGCTTCTGGAGAAACGCAGGCTATACAGTTATATTTCCTTATTTTACTTTAACTAAATTTATTGAATCCGCCTTATTCCAATTTGGGCTGTGCAGAACTAAGAGGCTCACAGTATGGATTATGCAAGATGGGACAGACTACTTTCTTAGAGGGACTCCACTGTTAATCAGAAGTTCTTAAGTACAAAAATAAGCTGCGTTCCAGAAGCCCGAGTGCAAGCCGTGTGAAAAATCGACTCGGAAAGCGCTGTCGAATTAGAAAAATTACATTAACCAATTAGTGAACAGGAAATTTGAGTGCACCCGGTCGGAATCAAGTGGCAATTGTAGCATACTCTTATACTTATATGTATTCTATTTTATGAAAATGATACGATATTTAGTATCCTTAATTAAAAGTTACTTAAAATATTAAAAAATTTTGGCAAGCCTTTTATGGACAGCATGTTTATGTAAAAAAGATGTTTGTTGGTAACAAGTCTTCTTCTGCGCAGCCCGCCGTTTTATTAATTCTCGAAATCGGGAATTTAACAACGGGCGCCTGACTGTGACGTTTACGTTAACGTAGAAGTTGCTCAAAGGGGTCTGGAAACAGGCATGTGTGCCGGCCCGGGTGCAGTCGGGCTTCTGGGAAACGCAGCTTATGTAAGGAGTAGCTGAAGTTCGAAAAGTGCCGGTTCCGGCCGGAACTTTGAAAGCCGGGACTTTTTCAAGGTTCCGGACAGTTTTCCGGTTCCTGGCCGGAATTAATAATTTGATATATTGTAATCCAATATATATATATATATATATATATATATATATATTATATATTATTATTATATATATATAATAATGATATATATATATCTTATATTATATATATATATATATATATATAATATACTATATATACTATATGGGCGTAGGCAGGTTCAAAATGGGGGCAAAGTTGAGTGATCTAATAATTTATAATTATATATTATATATTATATATAATATATATATATATATATATATATATATATATTATATTATATATATATATAATATATATATATATTATTATATAATTTTATTATAATGATATATATATATTATATAAATGGTGGTAGTGTGTGGTGTGTGTTAGCTGTTGTTGTGGTGCTGTGGGTGTGTGTGTGTTTCGTTGGTGTGTGGTGTGTTCCGCAAAAAGACAATTTTTGATTTTTGGGTATATCACAGTGTAAAAAAAGTTGCTTCGGTTTAAAATTAAATATTAAACTAACATAGTTCTTCCTTTATTTTAAATTCAAAAATTTCGAATGTGTGTCCAATAGGTGAGTAAAAATAAAAAATAACACCCCGAAAAAACTTTTGAGAAACGTAAAGTAAGTATTTATTTGTGGTTATCTTACTGAGTCCTGAGTTGGTAACTTAATCATTAAATCGAAAACTAGCATTAACGCCTAGGGGATTTTAATGTGAATTTTTAGCCTATTTAACTTTGCTCTAATTCATTCATTTTTTCACTTACTAATTTTTTATGAATACTCATCCACATAGTTTCTTAAGCCTGTCTTTCTTCATCTTGTTTTAATTATAGCCAAGTCTTTTTTTCTTCTTTCTTCGCAGAGTGCCTGGAAAGACCTTTCATGGTCACTGATTGACACACGGTCGCCACCATTGCATTAATAGACAGGTTTTTTGATTTAGAGGAAAAAAAAATGGTTGGCTTCTTTAATAACTTCAGAAGTTCCAAATTCTCTTCAACTTTTTGCTTATCCTTTTTATCTTAAGCCAAAAAGGTATCCATACGTGCAGTCTTCAGTTCAGATTTTTGACATCAAGTCATTAAAACTCTGAAACATTTTACATTCTCACGCACAACTGCCCTACGGAGCACTAACTAAGGGGAAACGATGGCAAATGAAAAAATAAAA
Source organism: Trachelipus rathkii (assembly GCA_015478945.1). Lineage (NCBI taxonomy): Eukaryota > Metazoa > Arthropoda > Malacostraca > Isopoda > Trachelipodidae > Trachelipus > Trachelipus rathkii. The sequence continues at coordinate 17,894 of JABUQX010126969.1, read as the reverse complement.
TGCTGCACGGTTGTTTTTCTGAAAAAATCTTAGGTCTCTAGATGATGAAAAGTGCAGTCAATAAGGCACAAGTACAGAACGTTCTATAATTCAGCCAGAAGTTTTTCAGCTCCAGCAATGATTATTGCCTATGTTTTCGTTGAGTATTGTACTTGTTATAGGTGGTGCAAGTCATCTACTCAACGTAACACCACCAGATAATAACACTTGGCGGACAGAGCAGATCAGCTTAATTTGATCAGCAGACTTTGCAATTGGTTTGTTGACAACCTTCATTTTTTATATTTTGATCGGGTACTGCTTAAGAGTAATATTTTTTGTTTTGAATTAATGTTAACCAACTGGTTCAACCTTTCTTAAAACAAAGATATTTTGGTTATTACGAGAAAGCGGGGTATAATGAAACTTGGGCTTGTTGGCCGAACAGAATAATAGAAAAGCTGTCTTTCTTGTTTGATTGATAAACCTTCAACATTTTGTATCTTGATTCCAGAAATCCGGAAATTGGAAGTTTAATCCGAATATGGGTTTTCACCAATAGTTTTAGGAATTGGGGATGTATTTTCTGGTTAGGTTTGGCAGGGTCTGGAAAAGAAGTTTGTCTTTATTGTGGCAATAAGTATTCAAATTTTCCGGGAAATGATGTGTTTGGTAATTAATGACCAAATCTTAAGCACGCATGGCTTACACAGTTTTGAAAAGTTTAATTTATTCTTGCTATTTTTCCCGCAGTTCTTCTTTGAACCTTATGTTTTATCCTGCTAAGCTTGGCGCAGCTGTCGTACCCGACCCCAACGCATTAGCTCGGCTTCAAAACTTTTCTAAAACAAATCAGAAATTTCTGGCAATGGTTCAAGAACTTCAAAGACTTCAAATCCCAGAAATTTGGTTCTTCATCGAACAGTCATTTTTTAAAAGATTCGAAAAACCTCGTTCCATTAGATAATTATTCATTGCCTGACCAAATCCGCATTCAGTTTGCCATATGGGCTAGTTGATACAAAATTTTTGTTAACCAGTGAGACACATGTTTATTTATGATCAATTTTCACACAATGATCAGTTTTCTTTTGAATTCATTGGAGGACCCAGCGAGGATTCTTCTTTCGATTTGAATATGTTCTTTCAATTCCACATCCCGCTTTCTATTCGCCAGTTAATCAGGATCTTGAAGAAAATGAGTAAATTAAATGCAAATATACTTGAAATGGTAGTATTAATTTAGCAGAAAGTTAATACTTCAAATTACTAATTAAGCGAAATAAAACTGAAATTTACTTTTTTTCTTGATGTGTTGTCTGCAGTGAATATCAACGGCGTACGCGTATTTCCGGTGTTTTTTTAACAGCTTGGGGCAACCTGCCAACATGCTTCGGCATACTGAGCAAGTCTTAGAGGAGAATATCAGAAAGGAACCCAGCTGTTTAACGACAAAGCTAGTTGACTTTAGCCAACATGAAAAGAACACATAAACTACGAAAAATAATATAATACGTTTATAATACGTTATTAATTGGATTTCTACTTCATTATCTATCGAGTGATGTATTTTTTTTCAGTTTTCTTCTATAAACCCTTAAACGTCGTCTGGCAAACACTATAAAGTTCATAATTTTTTTTTTCGCCGTATTCTAGGGATGGCAGTGCCCCCCTTGCTGACGCCCTGTAAATTATATATATATTATATATATATATTATATATATATATATTATATATATACTATTATATAATTATTATTATATTTATATAATATATAAATATATTTAATTTGCGCTTTAATCCAACCGCAAAGCTACCGACATACTGGGGATCCAGCGGAGATACTTGTTTCTGAAGAAAAGAAAACTGCGTATAAAAAGCACACAGCTAGTTGACTTCCAGCCAAGATGAATTCTTTGTAAACTGAAAGAACTATTATATATTTTTACTAGTTATATACTTTGTTATAACATAGAATTTATTAATTATTAGATATATATATATATATATATATATATAATATAATATATATATAATTATAACAATGTGTGTTATAAATAATACGTATACTAGTAATCTAGTAATTACATACTCTTTATCGATTATCTATGATTTTGATGTTTTGGTTTTTTTAGTTTGTCTACTAATAAAACCTTAAAAACGTCTTCTGGCAAACAATAAAGAGATTTCATTGTTTTTTTATTTTCGCCAGATTTAGGGGGCAATTGCAACTTTTGAAATACAATATATTTTATACGCCTATATATATATATATATATTTTATATATATATTATATATTATATAGATATATATATATTTATATTACTATAATATAATATATATATATATATATATAATTATATATCAGAATAAATATTGAAAATAAATTTGAGGGAATAGGGTCTGTTGGCTATATATATTATATATATTAAATATAATATATTATATTATATATTATTATATATTATAGATATATATATATTATATATTATATAATATATATCTATATCATATATATATATTATATATATATAAATATTAATATTTATATAAATATATATATTTCCTTCTGTTATAATACGACGATATAATATATAAATAGTGTTTTCTACATTTAGATCGATATTTTACCTAACAGGCATCTGGATATATGTTTCCAACCATTTATAGTATGTTATTTATATATATATTTTTATATAATATTTTTAATACCTTAATAATGATATTTATTTATATTTATTTAGTCTGCCATTTCTAGTGTGAGGACTCTAAGCTTATTAAGTTAGGCTGTTTTTTGGTTGCCATTTCTAGTGTGAAAAGCTGTATTATCTAGGCTGTATTACCTAACAGCATTTTTTTTTGTTTCTGAATTTTATTTGGTCTCCACACCCAAGGCTTTAGTGTTCTATGCGAAATTTTCTGTTAATAGACGATGTTTTAGTGAAAAGTTAAAACATTTTATGAAAATAAATTAACTTTTAAATTTAAGATTTATTTTTAAAAATTGCCTGCCCTTTTATGACCTTTGAAAGTACTTAAATCATGTTGCTAAGATTAATGAAATTTCTTGTCTTATTTTGTCAAATGGATACAAGAGGAGAGAGTTTGAGTCATTGGTGAGATTTGATTTTTGAAAACATGTGATTTGTGGTATTTAAGTGTTAAGATAGCGAGTGATTGCATGTAATTACGTTCGAATGTTTTAACAGAATGGGAGGAGTGGAGAAGAGAGAGAGAGAGAGGAGAAGAGAAGAGAGGATGGAGAGAGGAGAGAGAGAGAGAGAGAGAGAGAGAGGCAGGTAGAGGAGAAAAGAGAGATAGAAGACAAGAGGAGGAGTGGAGTAGAGAGAAGAGAGAATGTGGAGGAGGAGAAGAGAGAGAGAGATTGAGGAGCGAAGAGAGACGGAGAGAGAGAGAGATGAGAGAGAAGAGAGAGAGGAGAGAGACGAGAGAGAGAGGAACAGAGAAACAGAGAAGAGAGAGAGATTGAGAGAGAGAGATGAGAGATGAGAGAGAGAGAGATTGATTGATTGAGAGAGAGATAGAGAGAGGGGAGGGAGAGAGAGGGAGATGAGTATGTGGGAGAGGGATAGGCGAGGAGAGAGGAGGGAAATGACTGAAGGAAGTAATCGCAGGATTAGACGAGAAAATTATTTTTATTAGTGTGAATACACCCGATAAATACTTTCTCAGAGTAAGTTAAAATTTGCCAATTAATTATTCAAAAAATTTTTATTTTACCAATTTTATATTCAGATAAATTACTACAATTTTGTGATGCCTTCTGTTATCTATCAGTTTAGCAAATGACGAGGTTATATATATATTTGTTTTTAAAAATCATAATTTTATGAAATAACTTCTCTATATTATATATATATATATTTATATAGTATTATATAATATATCTATATATTTTTATATATATATATATATATATATATATATATATATATATTAAGGCTGGGTGAAAACATACAAAAGTTGTAGTGCAGATTTGAAACAAACTTGATACTTCAATTGCTCACTTCAGATACAAACTGAATGTGTTAAAAGTAAGTTCTTCAAGATTTGTTTTTTTCATACGCCAACTTGACCTTTGGATCTTTTTAATTTTAAAACAAATATATACTATATAGCCAGATTATACGTATAGTTAATATGCTAAACAACCTGCATAGTAAAAAATCTCATAGAAAATCAGATATTGTCTGTACTGAAGGTATTTCGATTCGAGAATGTTTGGTTTGTATTATTGCACCATGTCGAGAAGTCATGACCCGACTTCAGCGGCTGAAACATCTTTGACATTTCTTTCAACATCGACCGATGTTGGTAGGGAATTTGTTGATTATAACCAAAATATCATCACTAATATCTTCAAGAAGAAGTGGGGGGGTGATAGCAGTACTTTATCAGTTCCATTTTTGGGGCGTTGAGAATTGACGTTTAGCTGCCTTTTATCAAAGCAGCAAACTTGCACATTGGTGGAGGAAATTGTTAGAATCTTGTTGACATGGAAAATCTTCTTCCTTGTTTCCCGTTTCATCTGGCAACACCAGCTAGCAAACAAGTTTTCTGGATGACAAAATAGGTTGTTTAGGAGGCACTGGGAGAAATGAATGTTCGTTTTGGATTTACGTGATACCATAAGTGAATTTTTTGCACCATCTGGTGACGAGGAAGGATGGAGCGGATATAGGCACCAGTATGGGGGCATATTACGAATCGTACCGAACGCACTGCAGATCATCAGAGGCGGTGTTCTGTTGACGTCCCATCGAAGCCGTCTGTTAGCTTAGTTAGCGCTTTTTTGCATGCTTAAGGCACCCGGGGTTGCAGTTTTCAACATACCGTTTATGTGTATGTGTTCCCCTTGCTAATTAGTAAACAGTTTAGTAAATACAGCTGTCAGAACTAGATCTTTTGTTACAATTCAAACAGAGCCCTGGAATTGGTGGAAAGATTAATTGATGGTTTGGCGTCCTGAGGATCAGAATGAGAAGCAGGTTTGGTTATTTCTTCATAGTGACGATGGGCCAGGTTTCTCCCAGTCAACAACACTAAATAACTTCCTGAGTGGCAGTTCATTGGAGAATGCTACATGCATATGGGCGGATTGGAAGTGGTCTTTTCTCAAATATGTTTTTCCTTCTTTCCGTATTTGCACAGGTTTCTTCGCAGAATCACTGCTCTAAGTCTCTGTGGATCCCTTGTGTCGTTTTTCATTAAGTACCGAATTTCATTGAAATACATTCTTCTTTTAGGGATCGTCGAGTAACATGCATTGTCCTAGGCACGTAATTTACTTTTCTAGGCGCACCATCCGAGTATCTGACAGTGTTCTCATCTATTTTTCCATCGAAAACAATGCAGACCATACCTCTGTGTTGCAGCAAATGCTCCTCTGACTGTTGGTCTCTCCAGTATTTTCTTTGGCGTTGTAACTTACTTGGATCAACAACGTTTTTTGGTGACAGAAGTCCAAGGTCTTTGAGGGCAGCATTAACTATGAGACATGCATCTCTATTGCTCACATTTGTCCTCTCTAACGCTTTACACAACTCAGGATACTGGTTTCTATTGTGAGGGTGACTATTTCTTCTGATTCTAGCGAACATGATTCGTCTATTTTCATTCACCATCACTTTGCCTCTACTGAACTACACATTTTTGCGTATCTTTGTGTCTCATCTTACTTTCAAATGTCAACCGTTTCCTTTTCCTTTCCTGAAGTTTCATGTTTTTCTCTGGTCTTTCCTTGTCCACCTTTCCTATTATCATGCGTCTTGAAGTGTTTTGATCAAGCCAAATTGCCATTGTTCCCAATTACAGTGTGATTTTCTTTCATTTTGGACATTTGCATTGATACCCGGCACGGGTTTATACCATTATGAACAACTTGCACGCGCTCATGTTCGAAGAGCGAGGTAAAGATTTTTATGTATCGTGAGGTGTTATGTTAGAGAAGTTATTTTCTTAATATTTCATTCGATCGCTTGACATTACACTTTAGTCTCTTCACTTTCACCCTTACACTTTCCGAATTCTGATTTTGGAATGCCTGCTTTATTGGTATATGCCTTTAATTCTGTTTGCGACGGTGTATCGGTTGGCTGGCATGGAGTAAGCACTGGGCAGGCGGTGACTGCTTGATGGAATCTTGTAGGCTCTAAAAACCATCACTCTTGGTGTGTAACTGATTTTCCCGACATAGTGGTGTGGATACCGATATTGCATGCCTGTTCTTTATTTTATGAATAGTCTTGCCAATAATAGTATAAACACTGCACCCCACCCCAGGAACTTATCCGTCGCAACGTCCGGAATATCTGGGGATCTGAATGAGACCCACGAGACATAGCTCCTCCTTTAAAACAAAATTTTGGTAAAAAAAAGCATATAAAATTCATAACATAAAAATAGTAAATTGCCTTCTACACCATTATGTTTTATCAAAAACCGTAAAGTTGGGACTACCGAATTGGAGTAATGGAAAAAATGATTTTTCCCAACCGGGAAGAAGGAGACATTGTGTACCTGGTTTTTGTACCAAAAACAAAAAAAAAAAACATGCTTTATTTCTAAATATATATTATTTATATATATAATAATATATTATATATTATATTATTACCTAGGTATTTATATAATTGTATATAATATATAATGTTTATTATTGGTTTATTATTTTAGTATATATATTGATCATTTGTGTTGTTACTTATATATGATAGTGTATATATTACTTACTATATATATAATAGATATATTATATATTAATATTTATATTAATATTTATATATATGGAATTAATGAGTACTATAATATATGTTTGTTTCTATATTATAAATGAATTTTGTTATGTAAACATATAGTAATAGATGACTGGTGAAAGATATAGATAAGATTAAGGATAGGTGATATAATTCTATTATTTTAATATATAAGGATATATGGGTCTATATGTTGTATATATATATATTAGTATATGTATATAGATTGATAGCGTATATAATATTGTATATATAAATATATATATATATATGAAGTATATATATACTTTATATACAATTATATTATATTATATATAAGTATATATTGACGATATTATATATTATATATATATAATTATATATATATATAGTAAATTGATATATAGTATATATTATATAGTATTATTATAATATAATATATTATATATAGTTGATTATATATAATATTGATAAATATATATTATATTTGGCATAAAAATTTTTATAATTAGTATATATATATATATATATATTATATATATAATATATATAATTATATTATATTGCCAATTTTCATAATTCCAGTATATAGTGTGTAACTAACGGGTTATAATATATGGTCTATATAATATATATAATAGGGTTAATATTAATATTGATATTATATTACATTATTTATTAGATATATGCTAATATGCCTCTTACTTTCGTTGTATATTATTTATTAAAATATATATAGTATAGTGATATTATATGTTGTATATATTAGTGATATATATGATTTTTGTGGTATGTTACACTATACCTATATATATTATAAATATCATATATATACAACTATAGATATTCCTTATATATAATATATAGTTATTTGTCTATTATAATTTTGAAAATTTTTTTTGTAATATAATTGTTTATTCGAAAAAAAAATCTTAATTCATATATATATTATTATTATAGTTATATAAGAAGTTATGTGTTATTTAACAATTGTCCACCAAACTCCACAGGGACCCCAAGAGCTATTACCAGCCTAGAGTAAATTAAGCCGAATGAGAACAAGACAAAGAGGACACTTTAAGTGGGGAGATTAATTTCAGCCATTTAACACCAGAAGATGAGAAGGAATTCAAGAAAGATTGTGGCCAAGGAAAAAAGGAAGGAAAGGCCCTTGCCACGAAACAGGCTTTAGCTTGGAGTGGGGGGGTGGGTGTATTGTATAGTACTGTGTGTATGAGTGGGGTTGGTGACGACAGATGCCTGTGTGGTGGTTGTGTGGACGGGTGGTGTGGGATGGGATGGGCGTGTGTGTGAGCTCTCCTCTTGCGGTAAGTGGGTATGTTGTAATCTTCCGATGACTAGGACTTGGCGGGGTGGATGTCTGCTTGATGTTTGTGAAGACTGTGGCGGCGATTGTTCTTAATATGTTCAGTTTCCTGTTTGCTGATGAAGTTATGTTGTATATGTGTTTCGTAAAGGTAAAACGAGTGTCAAGAGTTACTCCGAGAATTTTCGGCGTTTTTGATTGAGAGGGTATGGCAATGTCATTTTAAGTAGATTTTTGGGGGGCGGGTGGGTTGATGCTGAGTTAGTCGCGTCAGTGGGTAATTAAAGTGAATTGATGTTGTTTGGTAAGGACTAAGGAGGACATTCTGTTGTCTGTTAGCCATGTTTGGAATTTTTTATATTTACTCCATCTGCCAGTTTGTGGCCAGTATTTATATTGGGATATGTAGTGGCTATGGCAATGTCGTCCGCTGTTGTAAGTTTAGTCCTATTAAATAAGATTGTATGGTTGGTCTAGTTTGTGGCGAGCTACAACATCCGCGCGCCATGATGATGGAAGCGTGTAAGACAGGGTTCAAGGTGAACTGGAAGTACAGAACGTTAAAGCCTTCTTGGCTTTGACTTGACATGTCCCAAAAGCCGGGTGAAACCAGAGCCCCCTCGAGATATGAGAGCAGTACTCCATACAAGAGCGGATGAGGAACCCTTGTATAGCTGGTGGGGACACGAGAGGAAACCAAAGAAGGCCATGTTGTTAAACAGAACTCTTGCAGTTTCTGTGTGGAGGGTGCTCCGCTAAGCAAAACCCGATAGTGGATGGAGGTTCCCATAGACCCTTGTTTTTTGTTATTGTAAAAGGTCCCAAATTAAAGGTGTGATGAGTCGGAGCAGAAGGGACATATAAAAAAATTCCAGACTCACACTCCTGTGGAGAGATTAGCAAAATTGTAAGGTGTTTTAAAGAGGAGATTTGTAGAGGTTGAGGTGTTTATTTTTAAAGAATTTAATTTTCGAGATACAAGGGTTGAAGTTTACACCCTCATTCGCAACAATGGATTTAACATGTTTGCACAGGATCTTTGATGTTGTTTATGATTGACTGGTGTTGTGATGGTATATAGTGACTTCGGGCAATATAATTTAATGCGTATACCGTGAAGATAGCGAAGTTCTTAAGAAGTTAAAAATTAAGTTTCTTAGATTTGTGAATTGAAATGGAGTTTTAGGGAAGAAAGAAGATATTTTGGAATGTTGTGTGATCTGTAGTGTGAATTCAGAAATTTTGTGTTGTGGTGAGATTGAGGTCGTAGATATGCTGAGTATCTAAGGGCGTTTGTTAATAATATATTCCTAAAATGAGTAAGACCTATAAATGTTTTGATAGTATTATGTGAGTAGTTTAGGAGTTTTAAGTGATCAGAACAGTATTGAGGGGATAGACCCATATTGAATTTGGGAATTGAGAACAGAAAATAAGAAATAAGAGTTCTGTATTCGAGTATATCAGGCTCCACTGTAGGTTGACACCTGGAGTTTTTGTATTGAAGCGAATCTGAAAGTGTAAGAGTAAGACCATTAAGTAAGGACAAAAGGAAGGAGAAAAAAGGAAAGGGGTAGTTGTGCTGTTTGTTGAGAAAGTTGATAACTGTTGAGTGGGTATTAATTGGCTTTTGGTTCAGTATGATTTTTTCATAGGTAGTTAATGGCATAGATAGCTCGGAGTCAGTAACCTGTAGAGTGATGGACTGAACAAAACATAAACAGAATGGTAATAAATAATAGTAATAGGGTTAAGAGGGGTTACCTGATTCCCGATGGGTAATAACACCGTCTGAAGCGGTATAATTGATAAGCTTTTTTCCACGTGATAACTGGGGAATGAGAATACGGCTGAAATGGAAGAGCGAAGATGAGTAATAGTATTTTATGCGTAATTGGAGTTGGTTAAAAAGCTGAGTGTATGGAATGTACTTCTCAAGTAAAGGATGGTTATTGTAATGTTTGCTTAAATGTTGTCTAAATGGGCCTTATTTGTACTTTTTAGTGAGTTTTACAGTGGTCTTTGTATAATGTTTTATCTATTGGTCTTTTCTGTGGTTATTTCTATTGTTTGGTCGTCGTGGATGCATTTTATTTTCTTGAGTTTGTTTGTATGATTTTTATGTTTTGAAGGTGTGTAGGTTTTTGACTTTGTTTTGAATAGTAAGTTGGAAGAATGTATGCGTGTTATGTTTGGTTAATGGATTGTGAGGGTTGTGTGTGTTTGGGTTTCTTGTGAAATGGTAATTAATTTCAAATGGAGTTATATATTTGTTTGGTTGCTTGTGTTTTTCATTTTTAGGATTGTTTGTATTTGGTTTTAAACCACAATCTGGTGTTATTTTAACGTGTGGTTGGGATGTTCTTTGCTAATAGTGATTAGGAAAAGTATATTTAATTTGGATAGGGTATTCGTAAGTTATATGTGTTTTCGTGTTAAATTGGTGAAATTTGGATTTAAAAGGTGTTAATATACTAAGTAACACTAAATTATCTAATAAAAATTACTAATATATCATATTATATATAATAATATATCATTATATATATATATTTGATTTTTTGTAGTATATATAAGACGTGGCATCGTTGTTTAATGGAAAAGACATCACACAACGAAATATTGGCCTCTGTAGATTGCGGAAATTAGCTACTAAAAAATATTTGATAAACCTCGGTACGACAAAAATTTGGATAGATTATGCTACATATACTCAATTTTTGCAAATAATTGTGTGAAATGTTTAGGTATGATTTCAGTCTTTTTGTGATTAAAAATGCTTATAAAGTATAATTATAATTAGTTATCTATATTTTTAATTAAGAATTAATTATTAAATATTGTGGAAATTTTATATTTAATTAAATATTATCACAAGAAACGAAAGTCTTCGGATGATAAAATATTTACTAAAGTTTTCATTCGTAATTATATATATATATATATATTTATAATATATTAATAATATATATATATACAATAACTTTTTATTTACTTATATATATATTAATATTATTATATTATAATATAATATTATATATATTATATTATATATATTATTATATTATATATATATATTAATATATTATAATATATAATATATTTATATATATATATAATATATATTATATACTAATATAGTATAATATTATTAATATGATAATATATATATATAAATTATAAATATATATATATATATATATATATCAAATTATATATATTTTCGTGCGTAAAAAGCCGTTAATCATTCCTATTGTACTAAATGCGAGTATATGATTATACTGACCCAGATGAGGGATAAAAATAAAATTTAATAATACTTATTTTTTTAAAAATTTATTATTATTTTATCTATTTAATTTTTCATAATTAAATATTAATTATATATATATATTAAATTATATATTTTATATTATTAATATTAAATATTTAATATATATATAATATATATTAATTATAATTAATTATATATTTAATATATATATAATATATAATATTATATTATATATATATATATTAAATATAATTATAAAATTTAAATGAATGCAGCATATAAGGTGTATATCATTTATACCGGCGGATGCGGTAAATAATGTGTTTGATTATTTAAATTAATCCCCGGCTATGTGCAGTCTATATCCTGACTGAGTATAATAAATTTATAGCATGCAAGAACTTGGAAAACAAGTCCGGCGATCCCAATAATAAGTGATGTTGAGATTTAAATTTATTCATGCCAAATAAAAATAGGTATAATTTATATAATATATATATATAAAATTTATATGTCCACCGGGCTAATTAACAAATTTACACAGAGCCAATTATATATATATCCATATAAGTATATGTTATATATTATATTGATTCCATCATTACCACCTTACTCAAGAATCATACATAAAATATTGGTCGACAACAAATGAATACAGATATATATTATATTATAATGAAATATAGATTATAAACATTTAAAAGTAGTATTCATTACCTATAACCCACATATAGTTTTTGTTCACAGTACCTGTAGCCTTAACCTTAATATGCGCGGGTGTAATATTATTTTTTTTATTAATTATATAGGGTCCGGAATAATTATTATAAATTCTTCAGTACTATCAATTGGATCATTATTTGAGAATAATTAATAAATAATTAAGATATAAAAATAATTATAATAATATCATAATAGTTATATATTATCATTTCAATAATATTAATTTTAAAAATAGTAATTGCTTTTATTTAAAATAATAAAATATATATGATAAATTATGACACTAATTTTGACATTAATAATTATATAAATACTATTATAAATATATATGACACAAAATAATTTGAAAAATAAGTTTAAAAATAATTTACTTAAATATATCTATAATGGATCAACACCTTTTTGTTTTTTTCCCATAATAGGAATACCTATTATTAAATGGGAATCCTTTGTAGGTAAAAAGTTCCAATTTAGATATAATTATGATTTTATTATTATTTTTAATTATATAATTAATTTAATTAATGATTTTTATTCTTATAAGATAATAGTTTTAATTAATTATAGATTTTATAAAGATTATTTAATAATAGTTTATTTTTTATGTATTGTTATATTAATTAATTAATTGGATAATTATTTTTAATTTTATTTTAACTTTTTATGTTTGAATCTTAATTAATTATTAATTTATTTTTTATATTATATATTCCAGATACCCAATATTTGTATATTATTATTATTATTAATTAATTATTATTATTAATTATTTATTTATTTAATTAAATTTATAATTACATATTACCCATAAAAAATAGCGGATTATCTCACTTTTTAGAATGACTTTAAGATTTTTTATTAAAATATTATTTATATCATATGATTAATAATATATTATTTAATGTTATTAATTAATTATTTTTATTTATTTAAATTAATTTTTATAATTCTTATATTATAATTAATTATTATATTTTAATATTAATATATTTTAATTCTTAATTGTAAAAATACTGAAAATGAGCTTCCTTCTTTGACCACAAACTATTCTCTCAAATTTCGTTATTCGGGAACAAATTATTTTCTCTGTAGTTATTAATATTATTATTATTATTATTATTGATTGTTATTATTATTAAATCATTATGAAAAAAAATATAACTCTATCTAAGTGTGTATATTAGGTGATGCTATTTATATTATTATCATTATTATTGGGAGCGTTTGTATATAATTAATTCGACCCAACTTCTAATTGTCTACGCCAATATCTCCTTATCATCCCTCATTCACTTTTTCTCTTTTCTACTATACCTCATCTGCATCCTTAATGAAATTAGTTATTATTAATATATTTATTCATAATTTGGTTATTATTATATTATTATTATATTATTATATATTTAATTTATTAACTTTATGTATTTTTTTATGCTTATTATTAATATTATTATATTAATTATTTTATTATACTTATTTTAGATAATTTTGAAATTCAATTAAATATATGGGAAAGAACGTATGTGAAGTGTTCACTTCGGGACAAATTCCAGAAAAACTAATTCAAAATTTTTATAAATTTGTATCCTATTCTTTGTCCTTTAAGTGTTATCGTTTTGTCCTGATAGTTGTTTACTTCCCGTCATTGGACCCTTCCGGGTACCAGTCCCCACGCCTCCCGAATATATGAACCCAATCATGGAACCCAACAGAAACATTCACTACTATTGGCTAGGATAATGGAGCGTCTGGCGTCATCTCTCCTGGATAACCATTAAGTCTTGCGACGGCAGCAGCCACTAAACAGTGACTCTAACAAAGACTGATTAAGGTCCTCGCAGCTACGTACCTTAAATCCTCTCTCTAAACAAGCACGCCTGGAAGCCGAGCCGTTCAGAACATTTCGTTTAACTTTGGTATCAATGACAACACACACCCTGGCTTTTTGGTATGGATAAGTTATCTATATTTTATTACATTTTCTAGTTGTTTTGCTTGGGTGGAAAAATACTAATCACTATGTCAATTTGCATTTATTCTAGCATGCTGTTCTCCAAGAAGGTTAACCATATGCGATATTGTCGTTTACAACTACTTAAGATCCAAATCCTCGTGACCTAGGGAAACTGATTTCGTACTAAGCGAATAAGCACTCGTATTGTGTTGTATTACGACCTAATTTAATTAAAAATTTTAATAGGTTGATAAGTGAAAGATTGCGAGTCTTATGCCATTGTCATCAGTATCAATAATAACGGGAATCAGTAATAAGTACACATGGTAGGTCGACTATAATGAAATAAAAGACTATGGATTATCAGATTTAGCATTAGTTTTAAATGATATAATCTTTATATAATTAAACTAATAACTTGCAAATCACAATAGTGAGACGATTTAAATCTGGTTCTATTATATAGTTGTGGTGATTACAAAAAGAAAAATCCCTGTATAACAAGGGAATCATTAAGTATAAATTTGTTCTAAATATACAATATGAAATGGTAAATGATGGCAACGGTAATATTTAAATTTTTAATACCAAACTCAAACCCAAGAAGCGTTTTAATCTAAACACATTGAGAATGAAAATGGGGAATGAGGATTAACTAAAATAGGAATTTGCATTTCCTCGTCGTTAAAAACCATTCATCATTTTCGTCCATTATTCAAAGTAGCATAAAGGTCCTAACTCCTATCTATTCGCTGACATTAATGGGAACAGAATATAAATGAACATTTACTTGAAAGTGAGAACAGAAGTACCACTAATGAAAGATTGCGATGCTTAAGATATCTTTATATTTTAATTTATGTAATTTCATATAAATTATCAATAATTTTGACAATTCATATGCATATTGTAAGCTTGATTTGCAAGCTACTTAAGATGCTGAAATCTTTGAGATTATTATACTTCCAACACTACTACTACAAACACTAGGATTAACTTATAATAATAATTAATTAATTTTTAGTCTAAAATTACCCATTTCTTTCCCATCAAATGAAGCTTTTATGTACTAATTATCCAACTGAGATATGTAATATAATGTCTATTTAGATAACAATATAAGATATATTAAATTTAGTTTTGACGCAATTTAATATAGGAATGATGCTATTCACCTTTATTAATTAAATTTTCATATTCAGATAATCTTCAATTTAATTATTAATTTCTTTCTTAGAATTAATAATAAATTATTTCTCTTATTCTAAGCACTAATATTATACATAAAAATAATCGAAGCTTAATATACTAACCGCAATCAATCCTCCAGGGTCACCTAATAAAGTCAGCGGTAATTAGCGCGCATGCGATTCTTATTATTTAAATATTATGCGGTATTGTGCTCTAATATATATATATATACTGCTAGTGGATTGCGTTGTAAATGCGTAATGTATGCCTATTAATTGCTAAAGATCACTTAATAACTATAATATATATCAATTATAATTATATAGTATATATATATATATATATATATATATATATATTATATTAATATATTATATTATATTAATTAATTTAATAATTATATTATAATACATTTCTTTTCATTTTTCTATCCTTCTTCCAGAAAGGAATTTTTCATCCCTGTCAGCGCGCAAAAAGCGTCTATTTTCTCCATGACAATCCCCCTCTGCTGCTTAGTCACTATTCCTCTACTTATACTTTAGCACTTACTCCAAATTTTTAGGTAGTATATCTAGACCATTATATCCCATTTCCTCAAGAGAATAGTTACATCCGATCCCCGAGAACCTCACGCCGCGCCCAACCAGGATAAGCTTGCCAACCGCGCTACACTGTGGTCTTCGCCCACTTGTCCTTTGCCCCTATGTTCAACGTGTGCTCTTGCGTGGAATGTGCCGCATCCTGGCTCTCTTTTCCCAAGTTATCTTTTCTATACATGTGTCTCAAAAATGGCACAGATATCTGTTAGTATGCATGACACAATACTGTGACTATTCCAGTCAATTACATATATAAATGTATACAATTTTGAATACATAAAATATGCTGCTTTCTAATTAATAGGCAATCATTCTTTAGTATCTCGTATCTATACATGACACCTACATATTTATTTCTGATTCATAATTATACATATTTGGCGGTTGTATTCTACTTCCTTCTATTCCTACGATTGTTGGGTATGTGATACGTAAAGAGCAGGATCAGTTAATTGTGAAAGAATATTAACAGTTCTTGGAGGTAAAGAGATAATTAAATAGATAGATTTAAGTTACATATATAAAAGTGGAAGATTTCAGACAAAGATAGGTAGATAAATAACCGTTATAATTTAGAATAAATGAGTTGATGTTTATGTGTCCACTATAGTAGTAGAGAAAATTGACGAGGTAAATCGATAATGAAGAGTTACCAATAATGCAGTGTATTTTTCAATTCAATGAAGTTAAACGTTATAATATAGTGAAATACATTTTAATTTGCGGAGGGAGAGGGTTATATGTCGAGGCGGCAGAAAGGTGTGCCATTGGACTGGAAAGAGATTGTTAGATCAATAACTGATTAGGTGACATGTTGTTTGACTGTTGTAAATTGGTTTGAGAAATGAGGTAGTGGCGCATATAGGACTGTGAAGGGAGTGCAAATATCATCCTTTTTCGAACGGAAGACAGAACTTTCGTCTTGGATAGATTAGATGAGGGATACAATCACGATCTTATAGTCTATTTGCTAACCACAGCTTTACTTTAAACTTATACTAAGTTTCCGTCGATCCCCATACGGCTTTATTTCTTACTCTCCAAGTCACTCTTGCCGTAGACCGGAAACTTATTGTCGGAGGGTAAATTACCATGGTTTTAATAAATTTCATTGTCGTGATATGGATTTAATCATGTAGAAGATATCAACATGTCGAAATTAGAGCTCGCTGTGTGGCTGGTTGGTACCTATGTATCAAGCGCGTGGATTTTGAGAGGATTGGGAGTATCTGCTCTCGAAGTTCAGCAACAGTCTTCAGTTTCGGTTGACCAGAATTACCCTCATTGTTGAGCAGTGTGCAGTTAGGCTAGCGGGTTAATGAGACAGAATATATAGTGATGACCTTTAATTAATAAGAATGAGCTAAGATTTGGAGTTAGGTGGACTTATGCATTTATTGAAAAAGTAATTATTAAGAGGTTCATAAGAAATCCAGGGAGATGCGATAGGGAAGCAGTGGGTATTAATTAATCTCTAAGGTTGTAATACCCTTATAATTATATCAATGATAAGTAACTATATTGGGCAAAACGGGGACGCTTCTTTTAAAGTAAGAACCTGAGGAAAATTAAGGAATGTTATTAAAACTGAACATGTCTTGCAAATGGCCAGTAAGGTAGATTCTGAGGAAGCCTTAATAAAAAATATATCATTAGCTAATAATGACGTGTTTCGATATGCAGACGGCTTTGCTATTAATTTGAATTTTCTAAGACGTAATATGCTACTGGTGTACACAATTGAACATTTCATTAGTAACAAATGTGTTTTTACTTGATTTATATGATCATTACAAAATCAACTTTATCATTAAGGAACATTAATCTCAACCAGTAAGCGGCACAATCCCGGAAAGGTCTCACATCAAACAGATAATGGATCGGCTTCGTTTATTGACATGGAGGCCTCCGTTTTTGGATGGGATTCCTATACAGGTGTAGTAGACAGTTTGGAAAGACCTGACCAATATACTACGCAGCCATAGTCCAACTTCGATCAGATTAAGGTAATGCGGAGACGTAAAAGGAACTTAGCGCATCAGAATACCCCCAAAGTCTCTCTTGTCGGAGTGAGGGTGGTGTTGTGTGTG
>JABUQX010126968.1:12500-15000 GCA_015478945.1 Trachelipus rathkii | reverse complement strand
TTCGAGGAAAATAAATAACCTAAATATAAAAATAATGCATATTCCTTTATAAATTATGGATAAGTAATCTAAATTGATATATATATATATATATATATATATATATATATATATATATATATATATATATACATATATATATATATATATATATATATATATATATATATATATATATATATCATATACTATATATATATATATATATATATATATAAAGGGGGAGAGAGATTCAAAGTAATTTGAAGCTAAAATAGTATGTTAAGTTGTGTATTACGAAGCTGAAAAAAAATAAATAAATAAAATGGACAAATAAAAATTGTTAGAGTAAATATCTTTCAGCATTCCTCTCTATATATTATTCAATTCGGTTGTTGGGCTGGACCGGGCTGGGCTGGTCTTTTCTGGGCTGGTCTGTTCTGGGCTGGTCTGTTCTGGGCTATGCTAGGCCGTACTGGGCAGGTAAATTTATTTGAAATCTCTCATCAAGAATTGGTTGTCAAAAAGTAAGATCGAAAAATTATTTGTTCATCATCAAGACCAGAATTCCATTTAAGATATTTGTGGTAGTAGAAATATTATTTTAAAGCTAAAATTTATTTTAGCAGTGACGTCATTTTGACAACTGTTTCAAAAGTAAATAAAAACTGAAAGGACAAAATCTTTATTATTAATCGATTTTGCAGTAATAAAAACATTGCAAAATAGTTAAACCATTTTGACTTTAATTTTTTAAATTATAATATACGAAAATATAGGATTCTCACTAAAATTAGTAATTGTTCAGTACCCATGCATTATTACCTGTTGAATATGTAAATATATGAGTGTTTCGTAATCTTATTAAATGTTTTAACATAGGAATATGTGAAAATTATATAAATATGTGAAAACATGAATACGTAAAGTGAATATGTGAAAACTTGAATTTGTCAACATACGAATATTTTAATTTTACATATGTGAATATGTGAATATTTCAATATTTGAATATTCAAATATTCTAATATAAAAATAAATAAAAAGGTATGTGAATATGCGAATATTTGAATATGTAAATATTTGAAAATTGGAATATATAAATACGTAAAGATGTGAATATAGGAAAATGTAAATATTCGAACATGTTAATATGTGAAAATGGGAATTGGTGTATATGTAGATACGTGAACACATGAAAATATAAATATATGAACGTGTTAGTATGTGGAAATGTGAATTTGTCAATCAATATGTAAATATGTTAATATATGAATATGTAAATATGTGAATATGAATATGCGTGAAGGTGTGAATTTGCGAATATGTGAAAAAGTTCTCACCATTTGTGGGTTCAAATGGAAATTCTCTTTTATTTTTTTTTAAGAAAGTCAGCGAGTGGAACGATCAGGAAATGGATTTATTTAATAAATTTTAGCCTTTTATAATGATAATGCAAATAATAATAATAATACATAATAATTAAATAATAATAAATAATAAATAATAATTAATAATTAATAATAATAATTTATAATAATAATAATATGATAATAATAATTAATAATAATAATAATAATTAATAATAATAATAATAATAATAAACAATAATAATAATAATAATAATAATAATAATAATAATAATAATAATAATAATAATAATAATAATAATAATAATAATAATAATAATAATAATAATAATAATAATAATAATAAAAATAATAATAATAATTAATAAAATAATAATAATAATAATTAATAATAATAATAATAAAAATAATAATAATAATAAAATAATACAGATAATAATAATAATAATAATAATAATAATAATTAATAATAATGATGTAAGGTCACTATGGGCTGTCGCCAGATTATGATCTGAGGTTATTACTCAGACCAATTAAATAAGTAATTAATAATTGGATGATGGAGTGAAAAGGTTTTTTCTGCTTTTGAAGTTTATTAATTGCAGACACAATGTTGTTTCCATTGGAGCCCCAAAATAATATAAATTTGATTAAATTTAAGTATTTGGGTTTAAGGATTGAGCTTAATGTAATCCCAAAACCAATTTTAATTCAATTAGAATACATAACGTTAGCAAAATAATAGCAATAAACTTAATAATAAGAATATCAATAATAATATTTTTAAATACAATATGATATAAATAATAATAAAAGTAATAATTAGTATAGATAATAATAATAAAAATAATAATATTAATAATAATATAATAATAATAATAGAATAATAAAATAATAATATATAATAATTAATAATCAAAAAAAAATAATAATTAATTAATAATAATTAATAATGATAATAATAATAATAAATAATAATAATAATAAAAATACTAATAATAATAATAATTAATAATAATAATAATAATAATAATGATAATAATAAAATAATAATAATTAATTAATAATAATAATAATAATAATATAATAATAATAATAATAATAATTTAATAATAATAATAATAATATAATAATAATATATAATAATTATA
>JABUQX010126966.1:30000-33136 GCA_015478945.1 Trachelipus rathkii | reverse complement strand
TTATTCTACCATCAGTGGACACTCGTATCAGGTTAACTAGATCCACACCTGAATTTGCTCTTAATGTTAAAAGTGCTCTTTTAGCAACAACTACGGCACCAAAGCCTATCTTTAAATTACTGGATGCTTATCTTTATATACGTAAAGTGAAATTATCTCCCTTTAAACATATGGAAATAGAGAAATCTCTTTTGACCGATACAGCAAAATATCCAATCAAGAGAATTGAGACTAAAATTTTTTTAACTTTACCCAAGGATTATCGAGCATTAATATACCCAAACATCGTTAAGGTAAACTTAAACCTCAGAAGGTAAGAATTAGGGATGGTAGAACACGATTGCTTAATTCGTTGGAAAAACGATGGAAAGTCAGCCTTTAAATTTACCCATTTCGAACTTAGAGGTTCAGTTTACATGTGAATGGTCAACCATACGGTTCGTGACTTAGGGGATCATTTACATGTAGACTCACATTCTCAATGCTCACGTCCTTTTTACGATTTATTTGCCAATACTGTATCTTGCAGTGATAACGGTACAGGCGTAGATCTCAAGAATTATGCTGAAAACAGTAATTTATTATATGCATACGATCTCACTGCTGATCTTTCAGCCTGTAATGCTTATCATCTCAATATTCTAAGAAAAGGGACATTAGGATTGAATCTCAAATTTGGACAAAGTTTGACATCCTCAATCTCAGTTCTGGTGTATTTGGAACATTCTCAAATCATCGAGATTGACAGAGATACGAAATATAATCTTGAATTATTAATGATGAATGAAGAAGAAATATTAAACGCCTTCGGAAACGAAAGAAGATTTTTAGGTGTATTCGCCTGTAATGAACTCTGTTCTGTGAAATTGGTTACAGATTCTGGGCTTATCTTCAATACTTCTCATAGGGATGTTTCAAACAATGGACATTGGATAGCTGTGTATAAGAATAAAAATAATGTTGTATATTTCCTTGACTCTCTGCATTTAGATTTTATGTTTAGTAATCATTATGTAACATCTTTTTTAAAATATAATAATGTTCAATATGTTAAGACCTTATGTTTTCCTGTGCAACCTATCAGGTCTAATTTATGTGGTGTATACTGTATTTATTTCATTATATGTTTTTTTAATAATGTTTCTTTTAATAAACTTGTAAATATATTTGATGCTAAAAATTTATATGTTAACGATTATGTAGTTTGCACTTATGTTATAAAGGCTTTAAAATAAAAAACTTGTTTTCTTTTCCTGCTTTTTATCCCAAGAACTTATTTATACTAAAGAAAAATATGACTTGAATCAATAGATCAATAGATCAATAGATCAATAGATCAATAGATCAATAGATCAATAGATCAATATATCACAACTGGTGAAGAGGGTTGTTGGATGGTGGTTTGATTTTACTGATTTACTGATTTAGGGTTATGTCTAAAACGTTAACAATTATTAGTAAAAAAAATTTGGACCTTAATCAATAAGATCAATAGATCAATAGATCAATAGATCACGTAGATTCAATAGATCAATAGATCATGATTGGACAGGAGGGTAGGTTGGGTGGCTTGATTTACTGATTTACTGATTTAGGGTATGTAAAACGTTACAATTTTAGTAAAAAATTTGACCTTAATCAATAGATCAATAGATCAATAGATCAATAGATCAATAGATCATGATTGGACAGGAGGGTAGGTTGGGTGGCTTGATTTACTGATTTACTGAGTTAGGGTATGTAAAAAACGTTACCAATTTTAGTAAAAAATTTGACCTTAATTTCAATAGATCAATAGAATCATAGATCAATAGACAATAGTCATATATGGACAGGAGGGTAGGTTGGTAGCTTGATTTTACTGATTTACTGATTAGGGGTATGTAAAACGTTACAATTTTAGTAAAAAATTTTGACCTTAATCAATAGATCAATAGATCAATAGGATCAAATAGATCAATGAGGATCAATAAGACATATATCGGACAGAAGCGGTGGTGGATTGATGGTATGATTTACTGATTTACTGATTTTTTACTGATTTAAAAATGTAAGTTTTTATGTTATAAACATGAAAAAAGCTTAAAATTTTTTTTTAGTAAAAACAAAATATATTAAAAATAAAATAAAAAAATTTTAATAAATGGTTTGAAAAAAAATTAATTTGAAAACAGAACACGTTTGCATTCTCGTATCGGATCGTACATGCGGGGATGCGAGGGGGCGCGCGCACGCGCCCCTCCCGCGTCGGTTCGCGCCGGCCGGGGCGCGCCTGCGGGCGCGCACACGCGCCGGTTTCGCGCCTGCGGGCGCACGCGCCGGTTTCGCGGCGGATTGCACTGGCTGGCGGTCTGCGGGACGCGCCCCGCAGTCTGACAGGGAGTCTGATGACGCTACCAGTCTTACCAATTGGTGGAAACCTCAACACCCTTAGTCGAGAGTTACATCCTATATAAGCAAATCTTTTAACCACCACTATTGTATTAATTTAATACAAATATTTACTATCCCAGCATAGCACTGGTGCCTGCATTGGGCCTCCATTGTGTCAACCAAACTCTATAGATTCAGATTCCTTCTCCATTCTTTCCTTCTTTTATTCATCTCTCATCTTCTTCATTCCCCCTTTGTTTTTTGCACTCTGTGCTCTTTTTTTTCAGTCGGAACCCATAATGGGGTGACTAGGCACCTATTACGGACTTTATAAAACCATCATATTTCGAGTTCTACGACCCAATAACCCTGAGCAAAAAAAAAACACAGAAGGACAGATGAAGAATATAAAGAGACCACCAACATTGTTGTATTACGGGACTGTTTATTAACTCGGCACCGCAGTGCCCAGCACCGGTGCCGGAGCCAACTCCTCCAGATTCCCATATCAAGTCTTTCTAGAAACTCAACTCTGAATCCTCACCAAATTTCAGCCAATTACGAACACTTCGATTTTTTAAGGGGGTGGGGGCCCCCCTGGGGGACCCACGGGGACGTAACCTCGTCTACGCCGAGGTTACCTCCCCATCTAACACCTCTCCAAATTTTAACCCCATACGATAACCCTAACCCATGTAGATATATGTTGGACTCAGAACCGGATGCGAAGAAGATAATAATAATAATAATAATAATAATAATA
>JABUQX010126966.1:0-17500 GCA_015478945.1 Trachelipus rathkii | reverse complement strand
GTATCAAGATGGTTTATTTTTACCTTTATAATCAGCTGTATGTTTTATTTTACCATTAAATGTTTTATTTTACTTTTAGAAATATCTGAATACTTTACCTCAGTCTTCCATAACTTCCCTTTTACCATAAACATTTTTTTAACCGCTCTAAAAGGTCTCTTTTGAATAAATTTCTTTTCCCTTTTATTATTTTGTAGGTTTTCAGCCACATTCTGTTTTACTTCGCTTTATTCTGGAATATTTCCAAAAAATATTTTTCCTTCTTTGATACTTTTTCATTTTGCTTCATAATTTCCTTTCGTTTTTCTTATTTGTTTCTTCTTGCATAATTCTAATTTCTTGCAGGTCACCTGATAATTCTTTCAAAACTTTATAATTATTATCAGTTATCTTTGTTTTCCCCATCTTTAATTTCATATTCTGTTATATGATTTTTTATTGCCTTTTTTATAATTCTGAGAATTTTTAATTAGAATAGTTTTTATTAATTTAAATCACTGACCAAATATTGAGAATTTACTCTTAAAGAAATAAATAGTAATATTCATTTTATATGTGTGTGCATTTAAAGAGAGTATTTTGGTTAATGAAATTTAAATTGAGAAAATACTTTTCTTTACGGAAGATTTTTATAATTCAGTTATTATATTAGTCATTTATTTATTTATTTATTATTTATTTATTTATTTATTTTAATTTATTTGATTTAGTTATTTAATTTTGTTTTATTTGTTTAACTATTCTATTCTAATTCATGCATTTACTTTTATATTTCTCTGTTCGTGATATGTGTATATTACTAATTAAGAAATAAGAATCACTATTTGCTTTAGAGGAAATCTTTAAAATGTTAGTTTGCTATTACATGGAATACTAATAGTGATGAAAGGTTAATAGGATAAAACCTTCACGATCTTTCAGAAGCAATATTCGAAATCTTCCCATTAAAACCATATCATATATCCCAAAATTAATAATATAAATTTATACATTTTTGGCTACAGGCAACTCCAATGTATTTACAACATGCCACATTTTCTTCTTAAGGAATTAAAATGTGGCTAATTAATTGCCACGTTATGTATAAAGATAAATTAATAAGTATTATTACTTGAAGCTTGTAAAGAAAATGGACCACCCTGGGAGCGTTGGTTGTCAGAATTTTCCTATGGTAAGAAAGTTGGATCGAAGTTTTTAATATTTTCTGAAACTGTGAATTGTTTTCATAATTTTAAATTGACTTTTAGAGAACATTATTATTTAAGGTTCCTGATTGAAATATTAAATATACTGGAAAATATTGGCTATATTTTTTTATGAGAATAAAAATTTATTTTTAATTTTACGATAAAAGTTTATGATAATCAAATATTTATGTCTCGCAATTAAAAATCTGTTATAAGAATTCAGTTCCGACAAATCAAACTTCACGTGGTAAGTTGCCAAGTAATTTCTTTTTATTATTATTTTTTTTTACAAGTTGTCACCAGTCACTGGCAGGGCCCTTTTCAAGGGGGGGAGGACATAAAATAGAATATAGGAAACACACCCAAGCCTAAACCTAATGCAAATTTCTAATGTGGGCGCAGACGTAGGCTTTAAAAAGAGAAAGATTAAATACAGCAGTAAAAACAGATGGTGGCAAAGAGTGTCACAGAATAGAAGTGACTGGAAAAAAGGAGGCACCACAAAGAGCAAGTCTGGGGTTTTCAATCCTCACGTAAAATTCATGCGAGAGTAAGGCACCCCTTGTTTTACGAGGACGACGCAATGGTGGTGGAATACGAGAGGTCAGTTCCTTCGAGCACCTGCCGTTATAGTACCTATAGAAAAGAGATAGTGTGCCAACGTCACGTCAGAGAGATAGAGGGTCCAGGGAATTGGAAAGTAGGGGACAGTTTATTAGTCTCTTAACTTTAGACTTAACCCTGTCCAAAAATAAGGATGGAGCTGGAGTTCCCCCAAATGTGAAAGTAGTACTCCCAACAAGGGCGGATAAGACCCTAATATAACTGGAGTATCTGCGCAGAAGGAAAAAATTCCCACACCCAAAACAGAACTGCCAGCTTCTTTGAGACCATCTTAGCATCCTTTGTGATATGAGGTTTCCAAGACAATTTATTGTTTATTATCAGACCTAGGATGTTTATGTTGTTCACAGGTGAGAAGTTAGAGCCGTCAAAGGAGATAGGAAAGTTGGGAGGCTTTTTGAGAGGGAGATATAAAAAGTTGAGTTTTTAAAGAGTTGAATTTGACAAGGTTGCTGTGACCCCACCGGGAAATCCCATCCAGGTCCGCAAGAATAGAATTGGAAAGTTGTAGACGTGAGGCAACTCTAGATGCAAAAGATTTGAAATAAGTGGAAGAATGAAGAGTTGAGTCATTGGCGTAAGAGTGAACAGAGTTAGAATTGCTGCTCGGGATATCATTGATGTAAAGTAAAACTAAAGCTGGAGACAAACAACCTTGAGGAACATCACAATTAACTTGAAAGGAGGAAGAGGTTGATCGAACAAGAAAAAGAATTATTAAAGCTAAACCCCTTTCAGATATGATTTATCATTTACATAAAGTTGATTAAGTGTCATAAATAATAACGTTGAAGTTTGAATAGGCAAAGGTTCGGGACATTATTTAAAGTGTCTGATGTTGGTGTGAGGTTAGCCTTATTCATATTAATGGCCCACTTGACCAGATTAAAAGAATTTGAAGTTAACATGTAGAAGAAGGAAGTGGGAAAAATATAGGAAGGAGGAGCGTCCCAGACTTTCCCAGCAGTTTACGTGTAAGAATGGGCATAGCAGCTAAGTCTGAGGTCTGATAAGATGCCCAAAGAATGATTGAGACTATGTGGAGTAAAAAGGCTCAAAGAGTTCTCCTCAAAACAGAAGGTATACGATTGAAGAGGTCAGAAGACCAGTGTCCATTGTAAAAAAGAGAGTATGAAGAGAGTGGGGCAACAGTTCGACGATCAGAAAGAGATTGGAGAGAGTTAGTTAGAGCAAGAGAGAGTTGATAGCCGAAAAGCTCTACACTCCACCTTTTCGGGGAGAGTATGCATACTACATACAAGGGTCAACAACGCCCCACTATATATATATATATATATATATATATATATATATATATATATATATATATATGCTATATATATATATATATATATATATATATATATATGAAAAAACTTTTAACAAAAATCTTAATGACATTTCTCTGTAAAAGTTCCTTTCCAAAACCTTTTTATAAATATAAAACTTTAAAACTTCTTTTCTCTATTTCTTTATATATATAATTCATCACCACTTTTATTGGAAATTTTATATATATATATATATATATATATATATATATATATACTATCTATATATATATATATATATATATATATTTTATATATATATATATATATATATATATATATATATATATATATATATATATATATAAATATAAAAATATAAATATTTACATAAATATTTATATATATATATATCAATATATATATATATATATATATATATATATATATATATATATATATATATATATATATATATATATATATATTTATTTTTATATATATATATATATATATATATATATATATATATATATATATATATATATATATATATATATATCTTCTTATATAATCAGAGATGCACCGGAGGTAATTTGGCCGGAGGCCGGAGAGCCGGAGGCCGGAGAATGAAAATTTTAATTCCGGCCGGAGGCCGGAGAATGAAATTTCCATTTATACTTACCTTATATATATATATATATATATATATATATATAAAAATATATATATATATATATATTTATATATATATATATATATATAATATATATATATCATATATATATATAAATATATATATATATAATAATATATATATAATATATATATATATATAATAATAATAACTCTATATATATATATATATATAATAATATATATATATATATATATCATATATATAATATGTTTAAATATATGTAATAATAATAAAAATATATAATATATATATATATATATATAATAATAACATTTATATATATATATATATATATATATATATATATATATAAAGGATTGACTCTAAACATGCAATTATCATGCACCTTCCTCGTCCGGATCCTAAGTAGTAACTACCTAGAGAAGTCACACTCCTTGAAGAGGGCTAAATTTTAGTAGATCACCAAATGCTACAAATTCAAAAATCTCAAAATTTGCCAGCTGAAACATTACTGAGGTCATCTTGAAGAGAAACTTAAAACCATATATTTGATGATAAAGAAAAATCTGAATCTTCAAGAGGAAAAGTGGCCGAAAAAAAAACATGATATCACAGACACAGCAGATGATGATCCATGTCCATCCATATCATTAACTTCTACCTCTATTAAAAAAGATTTCTTCAGCCTTCATTGTTTGAAATAACTGATAGAACAAAGATTTGGGAAATTAATGATAGAAAAAGCACAGAAATTCATTTCAAAATTGGGAATTGATTGCTGTGGACAATCTGCCATTTTCTTTTGTTGAAGACATTGGATTTAAGAGATTAATAAATCACGTATGTCCACAATATAATATTCCATCAAGGAGGTACTTTTCAGAAGAGATTATCCACACAATATATAAAAGGGTAAAGAACAAAATAAAACTTCAGCTGCAAGAAATTCAAGCAATATCATTAACATCAGATATTTGGACTTGCTCATATAACAATGAAAGATTTATAAGTATGTCAGGGCATTGGATTGATAAAGATTTTCAAAGGAAGAGTGGAACATTACAAATCAGTAGTTTTAGTGTTTCTCATTCAGCAGAAAATATATGTCTAAAAAGTGAGGAAATACTTAAGAGCTGGGATTTAAAAAAAGAAAATATTCATGTTGTCCTAAGATAACACACCAAACATTACAAAAGATATGAGAGCGACAGGTGTTATAAATGAGACATGTTTTATTCATTCCTCACAGCTAGTAATCTTTAATTGATTTTCTCAAAAATCAATTAAAGATTTAGTTACTTAATGTAGGAAAATTGTAAGTCATTTTAGTAGATCGCCAATTGCTACAACTAAATTAACGGAAATTCAAAAATCTAATTTGAAAATACTCAAGCTTATCCAAGATGTGGAAACAAGATGCTGCAAATTATCATAGAGCAAAAAATTGTAATTATTATATATTCTTCAAATTCGAAGAACAATCTAGATATCTTAAATGCAAATCACTGGAAAGCAATGAAAAATATAATTAGATTGCTACAACCATTTGAAGAATTAACTAAAAGAGGCGAGTGATGATGATGTAGATTTATCTTTTTTAATACCTGCAGTTAATGCATTGCAAAAATATTTAGCAAAAACTTGGAAGGATAGTGGTGTAAAAACTATGAAAGATGAACTTTTAAATTCTGTTACTGAACGCTTTGGTACCATTAAAGAGAAGAAACTTTTATGTACTTACAACAGTTCTAAATCCACAATACAAATTAGCTCCCTTTGATATTATTGATCAGAATAAAACAAAATTTATGCTCAAAGAAGAAGTAAAACATTTTACAAAAGCTAAAGAAAATATTACATTAAGTTCAGATTCTGATGAACAAAGTGATGATCAAAATGATCAGTCTCATACAGATTCACATGAAGAATCTGAAAATGAAACGGCAGATATTGATAAGGAAACACATTCAATTTTCTGGAAGTGCTTTGATGACATGCTACAAGAAAAATCGTTAGAAGAAAATGAAGAATATTCAGATACAATCAAACCAAGTGGAACTGATCAAAGGAGAAAAAAGTTAAAATGCAAACGTAGAAGCGGCAGTGAGAGAAAACAACATGAATTAGAAAATACTATTCAAACTACTGTGGATAAATATTTTGCAGCACAACTTATGGAACGAAAATCGGATGCTGATCCACTGTTATGGTGGAAAGAAAGAAAAGCTCTTTATCCTGATTGCATCTTACCTGAATTAGCTAGGAAATATCTCTCTGCTCCACCTTCAAGTGAATTTAACGCAAGAGAATGTTTAGACAAGCAGGAAATATTTCTACAAGTAAAAGGAATCGTCTTTCTCCAACACTAGCTGATCAGCTCCTGTTTCTTCATCATAATTTAGGAGCATTTGATTTTAAATATTAGAGAATGGTTACCTAAATAGCAATGCATAAGATATTTAACTTTCCTTTCACTGACTTTGTGCTTAACAATATAATTTAATTTTCTCAAAAAAATTCTATTGTGATACTCTATACAGTATCGATAACAGCTGGTACATGCACTTTATATATATATATATATATATATATATATATATATATATATATATATATTAATATAGTCTTAAAATATATATATATATATATATATATATATATATATATATATATATATATACCGTATATATATATTCAAATTTTAGTTTGTTAAAATTTAAAATCTCTTTATTAATTTAAAGATTAAAGAATATATTTCATAATTTTTAGTCTTTTGGTCAGATATGGCATGTAGTTTAAAAGTTCTTTTACCAATTTCATTTACCTATTTCTGTATTGCATTTTTAAAGCTAGATTTATCAAAAGCGTATTTTTTGTTAGGGGTTGTCATTTTGGATATCAAACCCTTTTAAGTTGTTTATCAAAATAATTAGTCAATTTAGTAAATGGTGTCATATAGGCCTATTCATATTATTATATATTATTATAGTTATAATATTAGTTATTAGTTTGACTTAATATTATCACTACAACAAAAAAATATTTTTTTTACACTTTTTGTATGAATCAGTTCTTCTAAATAAATTTATTTCATTAAATGTCTCATTATTACTTTCAATGAATTATAACTATTTTTGTTTTCAAAACTACCTTTTAAAAATATAGGTCTCCGGCCGGAGAAAGCCGGAGACTAGTGGTCTCCGGCCGGAGCCGGAGATCTTTAAAAAGGCCAGAACTCCGGTAAGCCGAGCGGAACCGGAAGTCGGTGCATCCTAAATATATATGTATATATATATATATATATATATATATATATATACTATATATATATATATATATATATATATATATATATATATATATATATATAAATATATATATTATATATATATATATATATAATATATAATATATATATATATATATATATATATATATATATATATAACATATATATATATATATATATATGTATATACTACATAACATAACATACATATATATATATATATATATATATATATATATATACCATTATATATATAAATATATATATATATATACCGTATATATATATATATATATATATATATATATATATATATATATATATATATATATATATATATATATATATATATACTTTATATATATATATAACTATATCTCCCTTTCTATATATATATATAGTAACTTAGGGAACCAAAATATCCATTTTATAAATAAGTATTAGCATGTTTTTATGGGAGAGGGGAATAGAGCTTAAGGCATGTGTTGCAAAAGAAATAACTCGAGCACAGAAATATGAACGATGTTGTTTTTGGAATAAATTTTTAGTTGGCCAAATAATCTTTTATATTGAACAGGTGTATTAGTGCAGTGAAGTTGAGGAATATTCGATTTGATTATTCAATACATACGCAACTCACGAGTCAAAGGGAGTCACATGTGTGTGTGTGTGTGTGTGTGTGTGTGTGTGTGTGTGTGTGTGTGTGTGTGTGTGTGTTTGTTTGATTGTCTGTGTTTGTGTGTGAGCAGCGATAAACTATTTAAACTATATCACGAATGACATTCATAAATAAACATAATAATATATATATATATATATATATATATATATATATATGTATATAATAATAATAGCAATAGCATATAATATATATGTATATATATATATATATAATATATATATATATATAAATATAATATAATAATAATATATATAATAATATATAATAATAATAATAATATATATATATATATATATATATAATAATAATATATATATATATATATATATATGTAGTATATATATAATAATATAAAAATAATAATATATATATATGTATAATAATAATATATAATAATATAACAATAATAATATAACTATATATATATAACTATATATATATATAGCATATATGTATATAATAATAATATATATATATATTTATAATATATTATATATATATCTTCGCCATATATACATATATATATATATATATATATATATATATATATATATATATATATATATATATATATATATATATATATATATATATATATATCTTCTTTATATATATATATATATATATATATATAATGCTGTAATTTCATTCTCGACTTTATTGCTAATGCTTTGCAATTAAGAAGTATCTTAATTTCATGGAATAAAGTATCTAAATTTCATGAAATAAAGTATCTATATTTCATGATACCATGTAATACGTTTAATTCATATATCCAATACAAAGGGATTAAGTATTTGATTTCTCTAATCGAAATGATAATATTGTTCTAAATCTAAGGCTTCATAAACTACCTTTATCAATGTTATTAGAAAGCATTTTCAATTTATTTTCTATTCCTTTATATTCTTAGACAAAGATCAAAAAATAAATTTTAATTTTTGTACGCTTGAAACTAAATATTTTTAAAAATAAAGAAATTTATAAAAATGTGTAATGGTCTTAACAATAATTTGGTACTTAAACAAGCACCCATATTATTATTATTATTATTATTATTATTATTATTATTATTATTATTATTATTATTATTATTATTATTATTATTATTATTATTATTATTATTATTATTGTTATTGTTATTGTTATTGTTAATGTTAATGTTAATGTTAATGTTAATGTTAATGTTAATGTTAATGTTAATGTTAATGTTATTGTTATTGTTATTGTTATTGTTATTGTTATTGTTATTGTTATTGTTATTGCTATTATTATTATTATTATTATTATTATTATTATTATTATTATTATTATTATTATTATTATTATTATTATTATTGTTATTGTTATTGTTATTGTTATTCTTATTGTTATT
Organism: Trachelipus rathkii; assembly: GCA_015478945.1. Classification (NCBI taxonomy): domain Eukaryota; kingdom Metazoa; phylum Arthropoda; class Malacostraca; order Isopoda; family Trachelipodidae; genus Trachelipus; species Trachelipus rathkii. The sequence continues at coordinate 8,411 of JABUQX010126966.1, read as the reverse complement.
ATTATTATTATTATTATTATATTATTATTATTATTATTATTATTATTATTATTATTATTATTATTATTATTATTATTATTGTTGCTGCTACTACTTTACTTAAAACATTTTACGCTATATGAATTGGTTAAGATTTTCCATAGAAAACAATTTATTTCACTTCGGAGAAATTCATCAAAATCCTAAATCCTAAATAATTACGTGAAGCCACGATAAACATAAACGAAAAACAGATAAAGTTTTTTCTTCTGAAAAACTGGGAATGAAATTATAAAAAATATGTTTAACTTTAGAAAGGGAAATTGAAGTTTGAAAAAAATTGAAACTTTAACACAGATATGAGACTAATAATATATATACTTATATATATATATATATATATATATAATGTACATAATAAAAAAAACAGGTCTCTAGCTAATAATAATTATATTTATATGGATGTATATAATATGTATATATAATATATATATATATATATATGTATAATAATAATAACTTATATATATAATATATAATAATAATAATAACCAATAATATATATAATAATATATATGTATATATATATGTAGATATATATGTATATATATATATGTATAATATGTATAATAATAATATATATTTCAATATTAATAATAATATAAATAATAATATATAATAATAATAACAATAATAATAATATATATATATATATATATATGTAATAATAATATATATAATAATATATATAATAATAATAATAATAATAATAATAATAATAATATCATAATAATAATATATATATATATATATATATATATAAAAGCTATATATATATATATAATAATATATATAATAACTTAAATATATATATATATATATATATAATATATATATATATATAATATATATATATATATATATATATATATATATATATATATATATATATATATATAAAATATATATATGAAATATATATATATATAATAACCATATAATATATAATATATATAATATATAATAATAATATATATATATATATATATATATATATATATATATATATATATATATATATATATATATATATATATCAGGCGCGGTTTTACGGGGGAAGCACAGAAGGCCGGGCCTCCTCAAATAAAAGCAGCTAATGTAAGAAAATAATTCAAATTACTATTTATTACTATTAAAATAATGTTTAAAATGTTATACAATGACGCTAATTTTACATTAAAATCATTTATTTTCTTCCGAAACATTATTTTTCATAAGGATCATTGACTGGAGGAACTAATTATAGAGGGTAATTATAATGCTTTCAAAACATTGGTTGTCATGGCAACGTAAAAGAAACCTTATTCTTATTTTGTCTATTTTGAGGATTTTTCCACAAAGCCTCCTCTCGAAAACGTCATAAAATGACTCCTCCCAAAATTGGCAACAATACTCATAAATAGAGTTGCCAGTTTGCAATAAACATGTGAAACAAAATAAAATAAAGAAAACTAATTTTTTTAAATTAAATAAAACAAAACCTTATTTAATATATATATATATATATATATATATATATATATATATATATATATATATATATATATATATATATATATATATATATATATATATATAGAGAGAGAGAGAGAGAGAGAGAGAGAAGAATCAGTATTGTCAAGCCATTATAAGAGAAATCTTTATGAAATAATTGATAATATCATCATTCAGATAAGGGCAAGATTCTCAAATTTAGCGGCTAAAATTCCTGCAGTTAGGGAATCCCACAAAATTCTCTAGCTTCCAAAACAAGTTTCCTGAAAAAGCCTTATATTCTTTAATGGCCACATATGGTATCTTTTTGACAGATCATTTTTACGTAATGAATTAACAGTGATTTATGACCAAACAAATGCTAATCTCTTTCGGAACAAGGGCATTCAAACTATTTTAAAAACCATCGTAGTGAATGATTCACAAGATGGGTTTCCTGAATCTTATAGACTTTTTAGTCTGATACCCACATTCCAGCAACAACAGCATCTGTTGAAAGGAGTTTTTCTTGCCTAAATCGTATAAAGACATCCCTCCGAAGCATGATGAGTCAGGGCAGACTGTCAAATTTGGCCTTACTTTCCATAGAAACAGAACTTTTAATTAAGTTATCAAATCATCCATCCTGGTATGAAAAATATTATAAATAAGTTCGCAGAAGAAAAGGAAAGAAGAATTGATCTTTTCAAGTAGCTATAGTTGGTGAGTACTTTACATACATTTGTGTCTCATTTTCATATATATATATATGTGTATTTTATATATATATATATATATATATATATATATATATATATATATATATATATATATATATATTATATATATATATACATATATATATATATATATATATACATATATACATATATATATATATATATATATATATATCTTCTTTCTTTCTATATATATATATATATATATATATATATGTAATAATAATAATATATATATATATATTTATTTTAATTATTTTGGAATTCTCCCCCCCGTGTTTGCTGTTCACCAACCGCTAGCGATATATATATATATATATATATATATATATATATATATATATATATATATATATATATATATATATATATATATATATATATATATATATATATATAATAACATAATATATAACTATATATATAATATATATATATATATATATATAGTACATGAGCCGAGAAGCACGATCTTCTTAAAATTCTAGGAGAGATAATTTAGTACGCTGGTGCTGATGGTGAGTAACTAGTACCACCGCTACGAATATATATATATATATATATATATATAATAGGCAGCTATATATATATAATATATATGTATATATATATATAATAATAATAATATATATATATATATGCATAATATATAATAATAATACATATATATAATATAATATATAATATGTATGTATATATATATAGCATAATATATATATATATATATGTAATATATAATATAATAATAACATGTAATAATAATACTTATACGTATAGAATATAAAATTTACTAAAAATATATGTATATAATATATGTAACATATATATATATATAATATATACATAACTGTATATATATATAATAATAATAATAATATATATAATATATATATATATATATATATATATATATACTCATATATATATATATATACTATATATATATATATATATATATATATATATATATATATATATATATATATATACAGAGTGGCCAGGATAAAAGAGGCCCCAAATCTTATAGTAAGATAATTATGCAGATAATTAACTCGTTTATTGTGTATACACAATACAGAATATTGAATTATTATTATGAAAAACAAGGTACTGAATATTCATAGGTCAATAGTTCACAGGAGGTGCTGAAAATGTTCACCTTGAACCTAGATACACAACTTTGTATGGTCGCATATGTAACAGCTTCAACATGTTATGGCATGAAGTTCGTTTGATGTTTAGTTGTGCGGATAGACGTCTAGTTGATTTCCGTGAACTTCTAACCATAGTCTCTTGCACACGTGCAATATTTTGCGCCAAACAAACTCTCTTTTCACGGTTACGTTTGGCGTTAGCGACCGAACCTGTTGCTCGAAATTTACTAATCAATTCCTGCACAACACTCTTTGCTGGAACAGCTGTGTTTGGGTATTTTAACGTGAACATTTCATTTAATGTTTTAATTAAATTAAATGATTTACATTCAAAATAGTTTCAACAATAAACACTCTTTGTTGGATTGAAAAAGGCATTCTGCAAACCTCTTATCACAACAAGCTTCAAATTGACTACTGAAAACGTCGCACAGATGACTAATTTGCCGCTCGACATCATGTGACCCCGCTCGAGCACCGCCCTACCGTTAAAATATCATAACACTCAGCTACCTACAAATATTATACAAATAAATACATATATAAAAACAAATATAACACGGGGCCTCTTTTATCTTGGCCACCCTGTATATATATATATATATATATATATATATATATATATATATATATATATATATATATATATATATAATCATATATATATATATATATATATATATATATATATATATATATATAACCATATATATATATAATAACTATATATATATATATATATATATATATATATATATATATATAACCAATAACCGCTGAAGATAGCAATAACCAATATAACTATATATATATATATATATATATATATATATATATATATATATATATATATATATATATATATATATATATATATATATATATATATATTTATCTATATATATATACTATATTTATATATATATATAAGTTTGTTCATATATATTCTATATATATATATATATATATATATATATATATATATATATAATAGGCAGTTCACTCATAAGTTTCCAGGTATGACTATATTTCTAAAAAACTATTGTTCATTTTTAATTATTTTTGATTCATAGAAATATTAATTAAGTTTGAATATTTATTTAAAATTATAGCATGTAATTATTATTAAAAGCATATATTTGCTTGAATTTTTACCTTCCTACGATTTCTTTCAATGTAGCAAAGATAGAAAAAAAATTTCACACTCAGTGACGTCACGTACGGACGCTAAGAAGGTAAAATAGCCCCAAAGCTTCCCTTTCGAGGGTTGATTTAATATACGAAATGTTTTATTTTTCTAAAGTAAATTTGAAATTTTTAAGTAAAATAATTTTAAAGAATTTTATTGTTTTTAATAAATATCGTATATTTAGCGGGAAAAAAATGTGATTTTGGAGTAGGAAGAAGCTAATTTTTAATGATTTGAAAAAATAGTAATTCAGCGGGAAAAGGATGCTTTTAAGAATTTTGTCATTTACTTATGATATGAGTCAGATTATATTGCTCTCTCTCTCTCTCTCTCTCTCTCTCTCTCTCTCTCTCTCTCTCTCTCTCTCTCTCTCTCTCTCTCTCTCTCTCTCTCTCTCTCTCTCTCTCTCTCTCTCACCAAAATTGCAACTGATCAACGAATGATAATCAATCCATCGTATTCAATACTATATAAGTTATTAACAATCAAATGAAAAATTGATAAAATAGAATGATTAATTGAAATTATTAATGTAATTGTTTAAGATTGAAATATTTCAATTTTTGAAATTATTTTTTATTTACTAGGGAAGCGTTGCTTCCCTTGCTTCCATGGACCGCACTTCTTTGATATATATATATATATATATATATATATATATATATATATATAATATATATATATATATATATATATATATATATATATATATATATATATATATATATATATATATATATATATATATATATGCTATATAACTATATATATATATAAACAGTTTTTTCGCGGAAATTATAAAGCAAATTTAGTCTGTAAATATCTTTAATTGCCGGACTTTTAAGGGAATTAAGAGCAATATCTTGAAAGCGAGGATTACTTGTACCGTTGATGCTTCATTTAAAGGCCCAAATCCATTTCTTATTTCAAGGGAAACGGACGAAAAAAAAGGGGGAAAAAACTTTTAAATTTACTTGACTTTTATTTTTGTCCCTTCCTTTCTAGTGTTTTAACTTTGGCTTTTGATTACACCATTTCTGCTCAAGTGTAAAACTATATATATATATATATATATATATATATATATATATATATATATATATATATATATATATATATATATATATATATATATATATATATATATATATATATATATATATATATATATATATACATATATAACTAACAATATATATATTTAGATATCTTATTCTTATATATTTATATATATATATATATATATATATATATATATATATATATATATATATATATATATATATATATATATATATATATATATATATATATATATATATATATTTACAGTTGTCACCACCGCTCACAGGCAGAGCCTATTCAAGGAGGGGTGTAGTACGCACAAAAATTCGCCCTCTAGCGCAAATTACGCAGGTGAGCACAGACGCAGGCTTTAAACCAGGGCTGCGGAGCCGTAGTCGGAGCCGGAGCCAGAGCCGCGGAGCCGCAAGGTTTAAGGAATGGAGCCAGGCCGAAACTGAAACTTTTGTTACTGGGTGGAGCCGAGCGGGCCGGGCCAGGCGAAATTTTGGGGATCTGGAGCCGGAGTCGGAGGCAAAATTTTTTAAGGGGACCTGGAGCCGGAGCCGGAGTCAGGCCGGAGTCAAAAGAGGCTGCTCCGGCTCCAGCAAATACAAAAATTAAGTAATTATTAATTTTATTACTACAGGTGTTATAAATATATATATATATATATATATATATATATATATATATATATATATATATATATATATATATATATATATATATATATAGCATATATATATATATATATATAACTTTATATATATATATAAAAATATATATATATATATATATATATATATATATATATATATATAAAACGATTTATATAATGACTCACCTGGACTCGACATATAGCTAGAGCTATTTATATACCTTTGCCTATATATATATATATATATATATATATATATATATATATATATATATTCTCTTTTTTCCAGAAATTTGATTATGTATATTTATTATTCAATAATAAAAAGGTTCGGTACTTCTATAGATAACTTTAATTAATTAAGTTTAATATCCTTAGAAAAATCATGTCAACTAAACCAAAATCGAAAAAACCTCATGTATTTGAATATATTACTCACTCTGATGATAAAAATACTTTCATTTGTCAATATGAAATAGCTAACTCAGTTGATGGGAAACAGTCAGTTCGATCATGCACAAAATAGTCTACCTAACTACCAGTTACTCATGGGGTCACAATACATCTATTGGATCCTTTAAATTAATGCGACATTTAAAACGCTATCATCCAGACATTGCTGCAATTGTTAAAAAGAAAGGTGAAGCTAAAGGTAATCAGGAGAAACCTTTAATTTCAAAAACTGAGACAGGGAAATTTTTTCAGCAGAAAACAAACTACAAACATATATAAAGATAATATTAAAGCTCTTATTCAAAACAAAATCGAAATCATAGACAAACAACTGGACACTCAAAATAAGAAAAATATGAAGGAAAATAGAGAAAACTTGTACCAATAATTAAAACTATACGTTTATGTGGCCAGCAAGGTCTTGCATTAAGGGGCTCAAGTGACTCTGGACGTATTGAATTATCAACTCCAGCTGAAAATGACTGAAATTTTAGAAGCCCTCTTAGGTTTCGAGCAAATGGAGGTGACCAGGTTTTGAAGAACCTCTTACTTCTATCGTCCAAAAATTCAATGTATACGAGTCCGATGATACAGAACGAAATCATACAGTCATTTAGTAAGCTTATACAAAGGAAAATAGTGGAAGAAGTTAATAAAAACTTTCGCGTTTTCGTGCCCTTCATATATATATATATATATATATATATATATATATATATATAGCCTATATATATATATATATATATTACATGTTATATTTACATATATTGTGCTCTATGTATGTATTATATATTATTATTCAGTCTATATATATGTATGTGTATATGTGTGTATGTGTGTTTATGTATGTATATGTATATGTATGTGTGTATGTATGTATATGTATATGTATATGTATGTATGTATGTATGTATGTATGTATGTATGTATGTATGTATGTATGTATGTATGTAAGTGTTTTTTGTTGTGTGTGCCATAAATAATAATATTTTTTATTATCGATATTTCTTAATATTATTTTTATAGCGTTGATGATGGGATGTGTAATCCCGAAACGTTGCAGTTAAGATTCCGAAAGCAAAACTAGCAATGATATATATATATATATATATATGTATATATATATATATATATATATATATATATATATATATATATATATATATATATATATATATATATATTTATATATATATATATACTTCTTCAATATATTTGTATAATATATTATAACCTTAACCAATAATAACAACCAACATAGCCAATATATAATATGTATATATATGTATATATATAATAATAATAAATTGTGAAAACTTAGTAAATATATATATATATATATATATATATATATATATAACTTCTTCTTTGCTCTTAATATATATAATGTAACCATATATATACATATAACATATATATATATATATATATATATACTATATATATATATATATATATTATAACTTATATATATATATATATATATATATATATAAATATATATGTTCATTTCTTTGCAGGATGCTTTGCAACATTTACCAGGTCTAAGGCTAATAATTTTAATGTATAAATATTTTAATATTTAGTTTTTAATGTTAATCATAATGTCAATATAAATACTTTAATATAAACATTATGAT
>JABUQX010126965.1:17500-20000 GCA_015478945.1 Trachelipus rathkii | reverse complement strand
TCAAAAGCTATCCTCTTGCACTTCGAATAGGTCATCCAGAGTACCGAGTTTTGTTCGTTTTCATTGTGAATATTGTGATAAACTTAATTTTCTCAAAATTTCCGGTGCATGTTTGAGCACCCTACCCCCAGTTATGAGGAAGCAAGGGACAGATGATGGTTTTATACATATAATAAATATAAATATATATATATATATATATAATATATAAATATATCATATATATATAATATATATAATATATAATATATATATATATATATATATATATAATATATATAATCTACCCTTAACCCTATATTTTAAAGGTAAGGATTATAAGATGAACTGTAGGAAAATTATAGAGAATTGTATATTTAGTGATTGGGGAAAATTATGTGCTGTGTTTTGGTTGAAATAGTACGTCAAGTGGTCTAAGGGACTGATTGACGAAAGAACAAGGTACAGTTTAGTAGTGGCTAGAGGATATGTAGATTCAAATTTTTACATTGAAGACAAATGAAAGAGATGAATAATTTTGTATTTTAAGTTTTATGGAACTGCAACAGGGGCGTTATGACAGGTTAAAATAGGGAAATTCGTAGGGCAGGTGTTAGTAATATATTGTGTGTTGGTGATAGGCTTCGGAATGGGAATCAAAATTATGTATGTATGACGATAGTAAAGTGTGTAAGAATAAATAGAGTTGAAAGGGAATGGTTTAATATTAATAGCAGAGTGAGGTAGGGATGTGTTAATGTCTCCTGATTATTTAAATTTCATAATGTGATGGGGTTAGAAAGAATTTGGGGTAGGGGTGGCATGGAATGTGTTAGAATGATGGAGAAATGGAAGAGAGTGAGGGTGCCCTGCTTTATTGTACGCTGATGATTTAGTTTTGCGTGACGAATCTGAGGAGAGTTTAAGAAGATTGGCAGAGGGGTTTGAAAGTAAATGTAGATAAGAGTAGGAGAGTCCGCGTGTGAAGATGTTAGATGGTGAGGCGATTGGAACAAGCATCCAAGGTTTAAATATTTAGGAGTGATATGTTGGATTGAAAAGGGAAACCGGATAATTCAGTTGTGTTGTAGAAAAGTTGTGACTGGTGCAAATGGAAATTCTTGGTGGATGATATAAGGATGTTCTTGAATCCGCTAGAGAATTTGCATAGGTTATTGTTATCTGTGTAAATTGTATAGTAGTGAAAACGTAAAGGTAGGAGGAACAATAGGTATATTAAGATCTTGGGTTACGATGAGTTTAGGTGTGAAAAGAAATTTGATAAAATTGAGGAATGAACGCAGTTAGGGAGTACTGTGGTGTGAAAAAAAGGCGTATGTAAGAATAACTGAGAGTAACATTGAGATGATTTGGTCATATGGAAGGGATGAAATGATAGTCAGCTCGTTAAAGCAGATGTATTATTGGAGATATGCTGGAATAGACCGCTGGAAGTGGATCAAAGTCAGTAAAGGAATGGAGTTTTGCAGAGCGAGAAGAAAGGTGAATGGTGGAGTTTTGTGAGGTGGTATGGTTGTTGCCCACCTGGGCCAAGGTTGAACTCTACAGTACGAGATACCACAGTGAGAGTCGCGTCACCAGGTCTCGTGAAGCCCTAGCTGGTTAAATTTTTTCTATATCTCCTACGATTCTTACTTTAGGGTAAGAAGGGGTGAGCTTTTCTTTTCGATTTATGTTCATGCTCTTACTATTTTCTTTTCTGATGTATGCTGCGCCAACTCGCCCCCAATCCGGAAAGAGGTAGTTACTATATATATATAATATATATATATAAAATATATATATATATATATATATATATATAATATATATATATATATATTATATATATATATATATATATATATATATATACAGAGATTGATATGGTCTCTGTAAAAATATATATTATATATGATATTAATTGTGCAGGTTATAATTTATTGTGATTATTTATGTATTATTATTATGTACTTCTATTAGTATTAGTTAGTACATTTGTCTACAATTTTAGCTATCTTGTTACTGTTATTATGAATATTATTTTTTATTATTATTATAAAGTTGAACTTTTCAATGTAATATATTATTTTGTAATCTCTGCAAATACTTCATTAAATGTATTTAAAATATTCGACTAGTATTGTATGTTACCTCTCTCTCTCTCTCTCTCTCATCTCTCTCTCTCTCCTCTCTCTCCTCTCTCCTCTCCTCTCTCTCTCTCTCTCTATATTATTTATATATATATATATATATAGGATATATATATATATATTATATAAGATATAGTATATATATATAAATTATATATATATATATATATATAATATATATATATATATATATAATATTATTATATATATATATATATATATATATATATAATTATATATATTATTAATATATTATATATATATATATATATATATATATATATATATATATATATATATATATTTCCATTGGGAACCATCTTTTTCCATGCTTCCTATCCAGCAGGTATCCTATGGGAATATCGCTC
>JABUQX010126965.1:0-7500 GCA_015478945.1 Trachelipus rathkii | reverse complement strand
AACCGGCTCGTGCGCGCGCCCACCGGCTCGATCTGACGCGTGTGCGCGCCCGCCGGCGCGAACCGCCGCGGAAGGGGCGCGTGCGCGCGCCCCCCGCGTCCTGCATGTGCGATCCGGTACGAGAATGCAAACGTGTTCTGTTTTCAACTTAATTTTTTTTCAAAAATTTATTATTTTTTTTTTTATTTTTAATTTATTTTTGTTTTTACTAAAATTTTTAAAGCTTTTCATGTTTATAACGTAAAAATTTACGTTTTTACATACCCTAAATCAGTAAATCAGTAAATCATACCATCATCCAACCCTCCCTCTGTCCATATTGATCTATTGATCTATGATCTATTGATCTATTGATCTATTGATCTATTGATCTATTGATTCAGGTCATATTTTTATTTAAATTGTTATGTTTTACATACCCTAAATCAGTAAATCAGTAAATCATACCATCATCCAACCCTCCCTCTGTCCATATGTGATCTATTGATCTATTGATCTATTGATATTGATCCATTGATCTATTGATTCAGGTCATATTTTTATTAAAATTGTTATGTTTTACATACCCTAAATCAGTAAATCAGTAAATCATACCATCATCCAACCACCCTTCTGTTCATAGTGATCATGATCTATTGATCTATTGATCATTGATCTATTGATCCATTGATCTATTAATTAAGGTCAAATTTTTACTAAAATTGTCATGTTCTACATACCCTAAATCAGTAAATCAGTAAATCAAACAACCCTCCCCACTCCCCCTCACCCACCCTCTATTGATCTTTGATCTATTGATCTATGTTGATTCAAGTCAAATTTTTACTAAAATTGTAACGTTTTACATACCCTAAATCAGTAAATCTGTAAATCACAGATCCCAAGTATCCTCCCCTCCTTCATCCTTCTCATCCACGATCTATTGTTCTATTTGAGCTAGTGAACCATTTATAATATAAATGCAAACCTTTTCTTATTCATTAGTGTTCAGGTGTCAATCTAGAATGGACGTTGGTAAATTTATGTTCCGCGCGCCTGCTACATGTCTTGTGTCTGGTCCTACAGGATGTGTGGGAAAACATTTCTGTTATTAAACATTTTAAAAGAGGTTGAGATTTTTGAACAACAACCTGTTAAAATCATTTGGTGTTACAGTGTTTATCAAGAAAAGTTTAAAGATTACAAAGATGTAATCCAATTTCACGAAGGGTTATATGACATAAAAGCTCTTCAATGTTTACCAGGACATAAAAATTATAATCCTTGACGATTTGATGCATAAATTGAATGAGGATATAGCAGAAACTTTCACAGTTTACTCTCATCATTTAAACATCACAGTATTTTTATAACGCAGATATCTTTCACCAGAATAAGTATATGAGGATGTGTCTTTAAAAACCACCAGTATTTAAATCTGTTCGGCCAAAGAAGGATTGAGTCAGTTGTCAATGTTGTGCTACCCAAATGTTCCCTTACTCAACGGTAAAGAGTTTCCTAAAAGTAAAAGAGTTACATCTAGTACCTCATGGTTATATACTCGGTCAGCTTCATCCTAAGAACACGCATATGATTGTTACTGCGTTACAATATCTTACCAAACGAGATTGAGATAGTATACATACCTGAATAATGAGCACTCTAGTAGCTGATTATTTACCTCTTATGAGAAAATTTAAAACCCTGAAACCTTCAGAAAAACGTAAACTGATCTGTGAAGATGAAAAATTTATACAATGTATAGCAGAAGTATGCCTAAATCTTATAAAAAGAAATGTTCCTTTAAACAGACCTCAGAAGGTAAAGCTACGTCGTCATAGAAACATCATTAAAAACTTGCTGGTAACGTGTAAGAAAGCTTAAAAATAAAAAGAAGCTATTACAGAAAGGTGGAGGTGTGTTCCTACCTTTACTCTTTTCCGTTATAGCACCCCTGATAACCAAGTGGCTTGCTCAGTGATGAAGAAGGTAGTGGTCTTACCCTACAGCGATTATGAGAAGATGAAATATAACACAAGTCCCCTACCTCTACTACAACAACAACAACAACAACAACAACAACAACAACAACAACAACAACAACAACAACAACAACAACAACAACAACAGCATCAACAACAACAACAACAACAACAACAACAACAACAATTTGAACAACCTCAACGCTTCATCAAACTGCAACAGGTCGGCTAAAACCCCTTATCAACCATTGATTCAACAGCAGCCTTTGAGTTTATATGATCCGCAAGTTGAACAGATAAATAATTACGAGAAGGAACTGTATCAAATATTAAACTCTGATGTTAACATTCATGAAAAAAGAATCCTATATCAAAATGCTATACAAAAATTAGTAGATCTAAAAGTTTTATTAAATTCACCTAAGGAAGATTCGGCTCTAGCAGCTGATACTAAGCCCATGGTGAAAAGAGAAGATAATTTTAAACATGTACTCAAGGAAAGCTTGCCTATGAGGAGTAAGAAAACGGGTATAGCTCTATATAATATTTTAAAAGATCAGATTACATGGAATGAACTCGGTCAAATCATTATTGAGGGAGAAGTCATAGTTGGATCGAATATTGTTGACTTGATATCCGATCTCTCTCGTGATTGGAAGAAGACTCCTGTAGCAGGATGGAACAGGATCAAACAAGAACTTCAAACTATTAATTTTCCGAGAACTTTAATTCTGAATAAACAAAGATTAGCTGATCTGGATAATATTCCAATATCTCCTAGACCTGATGCAAGCCCCTCTGGTACTTCTTTTGCATCGGATAGATTAAAGCTGATAAGTAAAAGTACATTACGTTCAAGTGTAGGAAGAATAAGAAAAAAACCATACCTCGCTTCAAAATGGATTAGTTCCTAATTTTTTTTATATGATTGTATTATTTGTAATTTAAAATTATGTATATAACCTATGTTATCTTTCTGTATACACTTGCTATGTTTTTAGACTTGTAATTTAAAATAGTTAATATTATTTTGTAATTAAAAAAAAATAAAATATTTCATATATACATTTGATTTTTTATATCACCTTTTGGTATAAATGAATATAATTTTTATTGTTAATGTCATTGTGAATCATGGAGGCTAAGGAAGTGGTCGATAAATATTACTTTGATGTGAAACAGCCATACAGTTACGGAGGTTTTTCTAGATTTGGTCTATGAAGTTTATATAAATTAATAAAAAGAATTGAAAATATTTAGTTAAGGATGAGGATGCGTTTCACTCTACATAAACCCATTCGTAGAAAATTTCCGACACGGAAAACCATAGCGACACATTTAGATAGCGTATGGCAACTAGATTTGACCGATATGATAAAATATAAATCTTACAATGAAGGTTATCAATATATTCTTTTTGTGATAGATGTATATTCCAGATACTTATGGTTAAGGGTTTTAAAAGATAAAAAATCAAAGACTGTTGCTACAGCTGTCAAAGAAATTATAAATGAAGAAGGCAGATATCCTCAAATGATATGGACAGATAAAGGTTCAGAATTTTTAGGTAAAGAGTTTCAAGAAATAGTTACCGAGTATGACATAGGGTATTACAACACATTTTCGGTTAATAAAGCAGCAATAGTTGAAAGAGTACAGAGGACTATAAAAGAAAGAATGCATAGGTATTTTACGAAGATGAATACATTTAAATATTTCGATATACTACAAGACCTGGCTTACTCCTATAATCGGTCTTATCACAGAACACTTAAGAATACCCCTATAGAGATGGTGAAGACGAAACCTGCTGTGCCTATCACCCCAAAGGGAAAAATAAAAGATAACACGAATGTTAAAGCTGGAGATTATGTAAGAGTATCCAGGACTGACGAAAATTTCAGAAAAGGGTATGAAGCTGGATGGTCGAGAGAAGTTTTTAAAGTAGAGACCATCAGAGAATTCCCTAGAGACAGGTTAAAATTATACTATCTTGAGGATTTAGATGGTGAAAAATAAAAGGTGGATTCTATAAACAAGAAATACAGAAAATACAGTTTGATCCTAAGAGTCACGAATATAAAATAGAAAAAATATTAGGATCTAAAGGGAAAGGTAAAAATAAACAGTATCTTGTCAAATGGGTAGGTTATCCAATGAAGTTTAATAGTTATATAAATGCTAGTGAAATTAAGAAGCATTGATCAGTTTACTTTGTGAACATGGAGAGTGAAGATCATTTCTATTTAACGCTGCCGTCATCGGCTTCTATGGATCTATATCCTGAAAATAAAATATCAGACTTTACTACAGAGTTATTGAGTCCTTTAAAACTCGAACGAGAAATGTATGAAGTAGGGTTATGTGAAATGATATTAGATGCACGTATCGAGAATATGCCGGATTCACATATGGCATTTATGATATTTAGAAATGTTGAGCATGTTAAAGATGTATTAAAAATTAACACAGATATGGATGTTATCGTGATAACCGGTAAAGAATATTTCTTTGAAAGATATGTAATAAACCGAGGTCTCTATAAATCTCTTACCGATGTGTTCATAGACTTAAACAAACAATTTGGATCAAGTCGTATATGTAAAGATTTAGTGTTTCTAGTTAATAAAACATTCAACGATGACAATGTGTTAATCACTTTAAAATCTCAAGCTCAAGTAAACCTGAAAGATAGAAGTTTATTTATTTTCCGCACTTCCGACTGGTTTCGTAAATGTAATTACCTACGTGATGACACAATATTGAGCATTAACGATATCAAAACGCCTCTGAATGAATTAATACGTTATATCCCCTCTATGGAAGAGTATATAGATAAGCTTGTTGCAAAAAGCAACAACGATGATTCGTTACATTTTGTGTGCGAGCCTTCAAAGATGTTACAAGACCCCGGTGTAGCATATGTTTACAGCGATATTGTGGAGCCCCAGTATGTAGGAAACACTAAGGCTCAGCTACTGAGAGTGATACATTTTCCTAAAGATGAAAGAGTTATAAGTTTCCCTAGTGTACACTATATACCTCTGAATAATGCTCATTTTAAGACCGTAAGGGTGTATATAAGAGACGTAGAAGGTAAACCATATCCATTTACAGTTGGGACAGCTGTGTGTAAAGTACATAT
The DNA here is from genome assembly GCA_015478945.1 of Trachelipus rathkii. Taxonomy (NCBI): domain Eukaryota; kingdom Metazoa; phylum Arthropoda; class Malacostraca; order Isopoda; family Trachelipodidae; genus Trachelipus; species Trachelipus rathkii. The sequence goes on along the minus strand of JABUQX010126965.1, from coordinate 2,394 downwards.
AAGAAAGAAGCTCCGTTAAATAATAATAATAATGGAAAGAGAAAGAGTCTTCAGGGGTTCAAGAATGCAGAGGGGATATGGTTTAGGTGGATTTTTGTTCAATTGTTTCGACGTGCTATCCTTTTGTTTAAATCCGGAGGTAAATAATTGCTAAAAAAGCAGCTAGAACAGGTATAGATACTTTCCAAGATATTATGGGTGGTGTTAACCCTCGAACAGCAGTAAAACGTAGACTTGCCGATGCTTCTGACGAAATGTTAGATGATGTTAAAAGGAAAATACGACGTAAGATGACTGGTCAAGGTGTAGGTCACCGTAAAAAACCTATAAAGAGGAATAGGAAAGGACCACTAAAGAAAAAGTGTATTGACGTGTTTGCTCTTTAATAACATTGTTAAGTGGTAACTTTTTACATAAATAGAAACATCCTGTAACTATTTCGTATATAAGGTATGTTTAAGTGACAACCTGTAACTATTTCGTATATAAGGAATGTTTAAACAGAGCTCTCCTCATTATACATCTGGCGATTGTACCAGCAAGATGCATTTCCTCCATCCTTCCAGTCCAGATTGTTGTAAGAGTGAATTGGATCTCTTCTCAGTGAACCCTACACAGATCAGTGTGAGTGAATCCTCCTTTATTAGTGTTAATCCTGTTCATGCCATCACAAATACAGATGTACCTCTTGAATTCAATATCCCAGGTACTTCTGACCAATATCTTGACCCTTCGAATGTGTTTTTATATCTGAAGACCAAGTTAGTAAACGAGGATGGTTCAGATCTCACAGGAACCGAACACATAGTATCCACAGAGACAAATTTCCTGTATACATGTTTTAATCAACTTGAGGTGTTTTTAAATGAAACATCTCTAGGAGCATCAGCTGCAAGTTACCCTTATCGAAGTTATATTGAAACTTTACTAAATTATTCTCAAGATGCAAAGGAATCTCATCTGCAATCATGTGGCTATTACAATTTAAAAGATGCAGAGAAACACAGAGCCCATGCAGCTAAATCTAAAAATAACACGTATGAATATTATGGTCGTGTAAATGGAGATATATTTTCTCAAGAAAGACTTATTCTACCATCAGTGGACACCCGCATCAGGTTAACTAGATCTACACCTGAATTTGCTCTTAATGTTAAAAGTGCTGTTTTGGCCACAACTACTGCGCCAAAGCCTATCTTTAAATTACTGGATGCTTATCTTTATATACGTAAAGTGAAATTATCGCCCCTTAAACATATGGAAATAGAGAAATCTCTTTTGACCGATACAGCAAAATATCCAATCAAGAGAATTGAGACTAAAATTTTTAACTTTACCCAAGGATTATCGAGTATTAATATACCTAACATTGTCAACGGTAACTTACCTCAGAAGGTAATAATAGGAATTGTAGAACACAATGCGTATTCTGGAAACTATGGAAAGTCAGCCTTTAAATTTACCCATTTCGGACTTAGAGGTATCAGTTTACATGTGAATGGCCAACCATACGGTCGTGATTATGAGATGATATATGAAGACTCACATTCTCAATGTTCGCGTCCTTTTTACGATTTATTTGCCAATACTGTATCTTGCAGCGATAACGGTACAGGTGTTGATCTCCAGACTTATGCTGAAAACAGTAATTTATATGCATACGATCTCACTGCTGATCTTTCAGCTTGTAATGTTTATCATCTCAATATCCTAAGAAAAGGAACATTAGGATTGAGTCTCAAATTTGGACAAAGTTTGACATCCTCAATCTCGGTTCTGGTGTATCTTGAACATCCCCAAATCATTGAGATTGACAGAGTACGAAATATAATCTTGAATTATTAATGATGAATGAAGAAGAGATATTAAATGCCTTCGGAAACGAAAGAAGATTTTTAGGTGTATTCGCATGTAATGAACTCGATGCTGTGAAGTTGGATACCGACTCAGGCCTTATCTTCAACACTTCTCCTAGGGATGTTTCGAGCAATGGACATTGGATAGCTGTGTATAAGAATAAAAATAATGTTGTATATTTCCTTGACTCTCTGCATTTAGATTTTATGTTTAGTGATCATTATGTAACATCTTTTTTAAAATATAATAATGTTCAATATGTTAAGACTTTATGTTTTCCTGTGCAGCCCATCAGGTCTAATTTATGTGGTGTATACTGTATTTATTTTATTATATGTTTTTTAAATAATGTTTCTTTTAATAAAATTGTAAATATATTTGATGCTAAAAATTTATATGTTAACGATTATGTAGTTACAACTTATGTTATAAACGCTTTAAAATAAAAACCTGTTTTCTTTTCCTCTTTTATCCAGAGAACTTATTTATACGAAAGAAAAATATGACTTGAAATCAAAGGATCAATAGATCAATAGA
>JABUQX010126964.1:60000-86736 GCA_015478945.1 Trachelipus rathkii | reverse complement strand
CTGAAAGATACTTCTTTTTATTCCCTCTATTTTTATTTGACCTTTCCATACGGTAGTACCAGATCTTTCTTCCATTTCCTCATTGCTTCATCTATGAAGTTTATAACCAGCCCATTAACTTTGTAAATCTTCAGTACTTCCTTAATCCACTTATGAGGGACGCCATCATATGCCTTCTTGTAATCGATCCATACCATACTGAGATGTTTCTGCCCTTTTCTACTATTTTCCAATATCATCTTGTTTATTAATAACTGATCCTTTGTTCCATAACTTCCATTACTGCCCAACCTTTTTGTTCTGCAATTTAATTATGTCGTTTACACTCAGGTGTGTTGCTACCCCTTTTCATCCATGACCCATAAGATATTTACTATATGGTTTTGGTAAGACCATGTGAGTTGGCCTACGGTATTTGCTACGCTTAATTCTGTTTTCCTCATTTTTTGGAATTAATGAGTGTGTAATTCCATAGTGAGCCAGTTCTGGAATTTCTGGCTTGTTTTCTATTGAGTTTGTTTAAAAACTCTCTGTTAGACGTTTATTAGTACTTTAGTTCTTTACCATACATTATGTACTTGATCTTTGCCTGGTGCTTTCCAACTTGCACTCTTTTAATGTACTTTCTACTTCCATTTTTCTGTAATTCTTCTACCTGTCCATGGTACTTAATCGCTGTTCATCTTGGGGAGCTCTGTCTACATTTCTCTTTCCACTCGGCCTCAGAATTTAGGATTTAACTTCTCACTTTCATACCAATTTCCTTCCAAAAATCGCTCAATTCTTCTTTAGGTGGTGGTTCTTCTACTCGTATCCTTTCTTAATTCTCTATAAAGTTTTGCCGGGTCCTCTCTAAATTTTCTATTCTGTATTTTTCCTTTTCTTTTTTTTCATATCTTTGTCTTTTTTTATCCAGCTAGTATTAGTTTCCTTCTTCTAATTGCATGAACAAGTGGCCCCCAATTTCCACCCTCTCTCTATATAGAAATTCTGCACTTTTCTTCTTGTGGTGGTGGCAGTAACTTCTCCATTTTGGAACTGGGCAGACGCATTGATATTTTCTTCTTAAGTTTTCTATTTCTTTATCCATTCTGATTTTCCAGGGTAGTTTTATTTTCTTTGTCTAAAATTAGATTTTTTTTTTTATAGAAGAGAGAGAGAGAGTGAGAGAGAGAGAGAGAGAAGAGAAGAGAGAGACGAGAGAAGAGAGAGAGAGGAGAGACGAGATGAGAGAGAGAGAGAGAGAGAGAGAGAAGCGAGAAAAATGTGATTTCACGATATAATAATTGAATTTTTGTAAATATTACCCTAAAAAATCACTGAAAAATAATTTCAAATCACGCAAAATATTTCTAAGATTATGTTACCCTTTATCGCGATTTAATTGCAATTTAATCCTATATTCATGCCTTTCTTTAGAGATAAAGAAAATGTTAATCAACTAGAATGTAAACGAATATTATATATATATTATATATATAATAGTATTATTATATACTATATATATATATATCTTATATATATTTATATTTATTTATATATATATATATATATAGAGTTGGGGTGTTAATTTTTTTTGAATTTTTTATTTGGTTCTTAGGACATGATTGTTAATATTTAAATTTCATGGTAGGACTATTTAAAAATATTTTATTATTCATTTTTATTAATATATATAATTATATATATATTAATATATAATATATAATAATATATATATATATATTATATATATATTATATATATATATTATATTATATATAGGTTGTTGTTAATTTTTTTTGAATTTTTTATTGGTTCTGTTAGGAATGACTGTTAATATTAAATTTCAATGGATAGACTACTTTAAAAATATTTTATTATTCAATTAGCAATCCTAAAGAAGGAATGCATTCATATTTAATATAATTATCAGTACTGAAACCATATTTAGTATAATAAGTATCCAAACCTATAATTCTATTTATTATAATAACCTGTACTCAATTATAACAATTGTTCCTATATAACTATAATCATATTTATTATAACAATTAATAATTATATCTAAAATCATATTTATTATAACAATCAATATACAAGTTTATTATTATGATTACAATCATTAATTTTCAAACATTATAATGTTAAGGCAAAGTTTCAGTACCCAATTTGTGTCCAAATTTGTATATTATACAACATTGGGGGGGGGACTGGTGTAAACATTCTTGAACTAAAGAAGTTCCTGAAAGAATAAATTCCATTTTCTAATTCTTATAAAAAGGAAAAATAGATTTCTCAAAGTGAAAAAACAAATTTTCTTGTCTTTGAAAGAAGCGCCAACAAATGAATATATTGTAACTTAAAAGACAAAATGAATGCCAAATAAATTCCTCTTCTTTGGATGCTTCCTTTCGAGTTTGCTCGCTCATATTGTTCGGCTTGCTAGTGACATTCGTTCATGTTGCTCGATTTTGTGTTTCGTGCGGTGTGTTTAGTTCATTCTTATTTCTCTGTTGCAGCTTTGTGTTGTGCTCTATTTTTATTCATCCACTCTACCTGATTTTGTTTCCTCGTGCACTATGTCGATATTTGTTCCTTTTCTCTGCTGATTCGAAGAGTGCTCGAAAATATTTGCTCGTTCTCGAACGTATTCTCTTCGTTTGCAGATAAGAACAGTGTGTGTTTTCCTATTTTGAGTTTCATTTCCTTGTCTAAAATTGGGATTCTTTTAATATATTTAACTATATAGCGTTCTTTCTCAATATAATGTAAAAATAAGGTATGCAATTGGAAAAAGTTCGCAAGAGAAATGAATATACATAAAAGGAAAGCAGGAAGAAATAAAAATGAATAGGAGAAAAGAAAAGTTGAGAGTGGATATGAAGAGAGAGGAAAGAAAGAATGAGAAGGAATGGGAGGTAGTGGTAGAGAGGAACACAGAAATTTAGTACGACAGCTATATAAAGATACCTGAAAAGGGAAATGGATTAACAGATGAAATTAGGACAAGATGATGAACAGGAATAACTTGGGGGAATTAAAGAACAATGGAGAGAGGGTGATACGAGGGAGTAAGACAAAGGGTGGGGATGGGGGTATTAGCGTATTTAGAAATGGAACCGAAGACAAATATCTTCAATTACCGCAGCTTAATAATCAGTACTGCTACATATTTCAAACGCTGCGCTAGAAGAAAATAAACACATGATCGTTCTCTTTGACATTCCTTAAGTTACTGTTAATTATGTGTCAAAAACATATCAATAAACAAACACACACACACACGCCTAAATATTCAGAAGCCTTTTCATAAAACCGAAATTAATTTTTTGCCCAATCCAAAAATAAAAAAATCTATTAATTTTTTCTTCTATAATTATAAGCAATAAACATATTTTTTTGAAAAATGGAAAAATATCTAAGTCTTCTTTTTTTTGATTTTTTTATATATATTTAACTTCAGCGTTCTTCCTTAATAGAATGTAAAGGGAAAGGATTTAACTGAATAAGAAGTTTGCAAGAGAAATGAATATGCATGAAAGCAACACAATAAGAAATAAAAATGGAAGGGAAGAAGAAGAAGAGAGAAAAATTAAGAGAAGGATTTGAAGAGAGAGGGAGGAAAGAAAGAGAAAGAATGAGAGGTAGTATGGGAGAGGGACGCAGAAATTCAGTAAGACCTGAAAGAATGATGAACAAGGACAGGATATAAACAGTATTAATGAGGAAGTAGAGTGTGTGTTTATGTGTGTGTAGGTAGATAAGTTGGAAATAATGTAGTTGTTTATGTGCAATACCTTCAGCTCACGCAAAATATCTCTAAGATTATGTTATCCTTTATCGCAATAAAGTCGCAATTTCCGCTGCGCTGAAAATTGCGCTTTTTTGCGAGATGTTAATCGCTATACAATGCCTTTCTTTTCGGATAAATCAAATCTTAATATTAAATAAAACTATATATATATATATATATATATATATATATATATATATATATATATATATATATAATATATATATATATAATGTAGATATTTGTATATTGAAAAGATATTTATAATATATATATTATATTATATATATATATATATTTGTTTCATATTTATTCTATCTATTTCTTATACTTTTTCTTGTAGCCTTATCTTTGTCTCTTCTATATATATATATATAATATTTATATATATATATATATATATATATTATATATTATATATATTATATATATATCATATTATATAATATAGATATCTATATTATATATAGGATAAAGTGCAAGACTGTAGTTCTATCCAATTTTCTTTTCAATTAAAGTTATTTGGTGTTGCAAACACTCTTAAGAAGAATTTTTTTTTTCAAATTGAATCAATTTTAAAAATTCCCTAGAATTTTCTTTTTTAATTTGCATGAAAATGATTCTAATTTGATAAAAATTTTTCAGTACAATATATTTTCCCATTTTCTAAAAAAAAAGTTATTTGTTTTATAACTATAAAATTAAAAATTTAATAAAATTTCTTTTTTTTGAAAAGAAAAAAAAATCCATGTTTAAGTGATGTGTGTGTTTTCTACTGAGTATGTTCAAGATATAAGTTTGAAGTGCTCGTTATCTAGTGTGTGTGTGTGTGTGTGGTGTGTGTGTGTTGTGTGTGTGTGTGTGTGTGTGTGTGGTGTGTGTGTGGTGGTGTGTGTGTGTGTGTGTGCGCGCGCTCATTACTGTGATTTGCCTGTTTGTTTGATAGCAACCTGATTTTTGCACACACACACATTAACGCAACTTGAGAAATGTTAACAGAACGATCCATGTTTTTATTTTCTTTAGCAGCGTTTGAAACATGTAGCATTACTGATTAAATAAGCTTGAGGTAATTGAAGATATTTGTTTATCATATTTACTTGTTTATTACCGTTGCTAATACCCCTCCCTCTTTGTCTTTACTCCCTCGTTATTCCACCCCTCCCTCATTTGTCTTTACTCCCTCATTATTCATGCTTATTTCCTGTCCTTATTCATCTGTCAATTTATTTCTCCTTTCAGGTATCTTTATATTTCTGTCACACTGAATTTCTGTGTCCCTCTCCCCCACTACCTTCCATTCCTTCTCTTTCTTCCCTTCCTCTCTTTTCATCTTCTCTTAATTTTCCTCTCTTCTCCATCTTCCCTTTTATTTTTATTTCTTTTGTGTTGCTTTCATGCATATTCATTTTTCTTGCGAACTTCTTATTCATTTATATCCTTTGCCTTTACATCCTATTGAGGAAGAGCGCTAAAGTTAAATAAACAAAAAAAATACTAAATTAAGTTAGACAAGCGAAAAGGAACTTCAAAATAGGAAAACTCACAGGTTTTATTTGCAAACGGAAAAGGAAACAATGGCGAAGGAGCATTCACCGAACGAACACAGAAAAGTGGGCGAATATCAACATAGCGCACATGACGAATAAAATCAAGAAGACTGAATGAGCAGAGTAATCAAAATAAAATAGAGCACAACACAGAACTGAAACAGAGAAACGCGAATGAACTGAGCACATCGAACGAGACACAAAATGGTGCAAACATTATAATGATTTGAGAAAGGCAGTCAACACGAACAAATGCCTCAAGCAAGCTGATAAAATCAAGGAATTTATCAGAAAAAGAGGAATTTATTTGATATTCATTTTTAAATTGCAATATATTCATTTGTAAGCGCTTCTTTCGAAGATGCGAAAAGTTATTTTTTCACTTTGAGATCTCTATATTCTCCTTTCATAAGAAGTTTGAAATGTAATTTATTCTTTCAGGAACTTCTTTATTTTACAAATAAACCAGTAATTTTTTTTTATTATTTTTTTTAGTTTTTTTCAGTTTGTGTAATATACAATATGTACACAACTGAGTACGAACGTTTCTGCATTGTTTGCAGTAATGACTTGTATTATAATACGAAACTTCTGTACATTGATTGGTATTAATAAATATGATTCTAGTTGTAGTAGTGATTGTATAAATAAAAAATTATATATGGCAAGTGGATATATTCTAATCAAAATCTAATTATAGTTAAAACTAATTATAATTATTATAAAATAGATTATTGAGGTTTGTGGATATTTCATTATACTGGAAATGCGTTTGAGTCTGATAAATTATATTAAATATGGAAGTATGTTTACGATATTATTAGCTTAGTAGTATTTAATTTTTAAGCCGTATCTACATTTAATATTATAATTTCCTGACAACAGTAATTTCAACGAGATTAAAGCTGTAACAAAGAGCTCTTCTCTCTCTCTCTCTCTCTCTCTCTCTCCTCTTCTCTTCTCTCTCTATTAATACTATATTATATATAATATATATTTATATTAATATATATTATATATATATATATATTTATTTATATATAATTAAATTACTTATATATATTATCGATAGACCCACAGGAGCTAATGGTAAGGAAGGAGATATGAGGTAATACTCATTTAGTAATAGATACGAGTTTTTTTGTTTGTTCTCTATTTGTACAGATGTATACTACGCACACTCACGGGCAGAGCAATTCTAGGCCGCAGGAGATATAGGTAACGCACAAGGATATGCATCCCGATGAGGCGCAAATAACGAAAAGAATAGAGGAGACGCAGGACTTGAGAGTGAGGGAGATAAATTCACAGGAACACAGAAGATGGATAGGTGTGTGCGGAAGTAGGTCAGGAGAAGAAGGCACCGCAGCGAACTAGCCTGAGTTACCAATATCTACACCAAACTCGTGAGCATACACAGCACCGCTTGTTGCTACCGAAGGCGACGTGAGAAGGTGATGAAGCTCGTATGGAGGTGATAAATCCCATGCGTGGATAAAAATTCGGATATTATATTTCACCTGAAAAGGATCGAACACCTGCCGCTGCAATACTTACCTATAGAAAAGAGATAAAAGCTCCACATCTTCGCCGCAGCGATAGAGGTCAAGTGGAAGTGAGAAGTACAGAACAGACTTATATGAACTGTTTCGGCTTTTGACGCGACCCTGGAATAGGAAGACAGGTTTTGAACCTAAGAGTATAAACCGCCCCAATGATGGAAGAACACAGATAAATGTTCATGATCCGAAGGCGTATGAGAGCCCTTTGTATAAGGCTGCAAGAATAACACTGAAGAGAGAGAGGCAGAAAATCGGAGGTGTGGCGTAGTCTAAACAAAACTCCACTTTCTTTGAGGCACCCTGCAACGTGTGATGTGACGGTTTCCGAGAATTTTTTGTTTTGTTGGCAGATTATTATGTTTATATTGTCACAGGAGAGACGAGAAACCGTCGAAAGAGATAGAAAGTTAGAAGGTGTTTTTAGAGAAGGAGACTTGTAGAGAGTTGAGTTTTTAAAGAATTAATTTCACAGGTTGAGCGACCCAAATCGGAATTCATCCAGATCAGCGCAGAATAGAGTCCGCTGGAAAATTGATTGAGAGACAAGGCCACTGGATCTAGATATAAAGAGAAAGGAGCAGTAATTAGAAATCGAATATGATCATGAATAGGTTTTTCAATTATCATACAATCGTCGCTATGAGTGGGATAGAGTTACTGCAGAGCGTGAGAGATATTAATGAAAAATAAGGATTAAATTTAGATACGAGATCAGTACAGAACCAACTGACGCAACCATACTCTATCCTCTATATGACTTAAGAAGTAGAAAGTCAGATACTCTCAAAGCAACCACTCATGGCACGTTTGTTTGTCGCTGGATCTGAAATGTCTCGCTAGCTCATTAAGATAGGGCAAGGAGGACGCATCTTAAGAAGGAAGTGGCTTTGGTGGAGACAGTTGTTGGACTGTGCTTGGCAAGCCCTCGTTTTTTGTTTGGATATGTCCCCCACGGTGCACACAATGTAGCAGTGTCTCCCCGAGTTCCTAGAGGCCTGGCGTAACTTTCATCAGGACAAGGTGCAATAAGGAAAGTATTATCGCCCCCTACAAGTCAAAGCCTTGAACGCCTGAACGCTGTACTTGGCGATCGCGATCAGATAAAGCACAATTAGTACATCAACTCCAAGTTATTTATAACAGACATGACGAAGCTTGCGTGTTACAAATCCATCTAAGAATACGACGTACAAATGTGATAGCCTTGGTCTTTTCATATTTAAACGAGAAAAGAAAATCGGATTTTTGTTTTAGAGCAGTATAGTCTTATTAAAAAGAAGCAGTTACAGATCGCTTAGATTATTTTTTTTTCTTTCTGCGGTTCTTAATAAGTGTGAAAAATTGAATATAGTGACGATGCTGTCCTACACTGAGGAAAACAGTTGCTATGGTATGAGGACTTTAAGAGATATAGTAGAGGGCGGTGATCCACACACAGATAGCTACTTTCGCGTGCAACTCGGGGAGAAATTGTCTTGTGTTGTATTTTACTCTTTACATATTTTGTCCTCTCTCAAATGTAAGATTGCGGATATTATCATTTTATGTAGTCGCGATTCTCAATCTTGCAATACCGCAATATACAAGAGTGACAGCAATTTATTAGCTAAGAGGAAATATGACTTTATTTCGATAAGGTGTACAAAATCCTGACAAAGTTCTGCGTATGAATTTTTGCTGAAATTATTTTTCGCGAGCATATTTATTTGAAGGTTTATACTTAAATGAGTTTTCATACTGTAAGAACAATCACAATTCTCTCTCTCTCTCTTCTCTCTTTCTTCTCTCTTCTCTCTATTCTCTTCTTCTCTCTTCTTCTCTCTCTCTCTCACTCGATCTCTCTCACTCTCCTCTCACTTTCTCTTTCTCTTTCTCTTTTTTTCTCTCTCTCTCTCTCTCATCTCTTACTCTCTCTCTTCCTCTCTCTCTCTTCTCTCTTTTCATTTCTCTACTCTCATCTTCTCATATCTTCTCTCTTCCCTTCTGTTAATACTATATGGCATATTAATTATATATATTTATTTATATATATTATATATATATATATTTATATATATTATATATATTTTATATTAAGAGAAAATAATATAAATATAATAGTTAATATGTATATTATAGTATCTTTTATATATATATTTATTATATATTATATTATCTATATAGATTATATATAGATTAATCTATATATATAATTTTATATATATATTATTAATATACGTTAATATATTATTATATATATATTATATATAATATGAAGTGTAGAGCTCACATTTTCTTTCACTTTTTGCTTTGCTCCTATTTTTTCTTATTTTGCGATTTAAAATAAATATAAATAAAAATATGAATAATTTTTTGTGTATAATTTTTTTAATGAAAATGATTTTTAAATCATTCAAAATAAATGAGAAATATATATATTTTTTCTATATTATCGAAATATTATTCATTATTGCATTGATTGATGATGATAAAGTGAAAAAAAACTTGATATGTGTTCGAATAGCAAAAGACTTCAGAATCATACTAAAATTCTCGAATATTGGAAAGTGGTGTTATAAATGATTTCTATTATAGACTCCAACTTGGTGTTTTTAATTTTGTTGTATAGCACCATTTTTTTTTAAACAACACACAACTACACGACTTAAAGCATTTTAAGTAAATGTCATGCATGAAACGATGCTCTATGTTTAATTGTCTACTTCTTTTCTAGCAGTAATGAATCTTTAGCATTAATAGAATATTAAAATAGATTTAGATAATTTGATAAATAGTTACTCTATGATTGATTCGATGGGATATGACGATGCGACTCAGTTGATCAGCCACCTGCTGTTGTTTATACTCCAGTTACTTTTCGTAAGGCAACATCCTTGCCATTATACATCCGTGTTACATACCACATTGTATCTATCCGATTAGTCACCAAAAATGCTTAACTGGAATTTCTTTTCTCTCTCCTCACTATCCTTTTAAATATTTTCTCTTACTTTTCTCATTTCATATGGTCAATTCTTACTTACTCTAAATAATTTCTCTTTATTTTCCTTATATGTTCAATTTATATTATTTCTTCCTTCTGTAGTTTTCATGGATATATTATTAATTTCCCTTGCGAACTTCTTAGTTCTAATATTATCCAATTGTTTATAGTAATATATTACTATAACGAGATGCTGTAACAGTGAAGACGCTGATAATGTATAAGATAAATTCAAAAGTGTTATAGTTATTTTTGTTATACGAACAATTCAAAACAAATAGGAAAATCTATTAATCGTATATATTTTTGCTAGCGGAAATGAGAAATTTCAGCAATTAGATTTAGTGATTCGCGGAGACCTTGAGGATCATAAAAAGTGAGAAAAACAGACCTTTGTCTACTAGGCAACTGGTCGCCGAAACAAGTCGAGGTCGAATTGAGAACGAGAGAAATAAAAGTAAAAACAAAGCGAAATACAATGAATATGATGGTACAAAGAATATACGTCCTGCTATGAAAATGATGACGAACCAAGAAAAAGTAAAATTAAATGGGTGCGAGTTCTGAAGGACTCATTTATATATATTGGCAAATCTGTCATTCCTTGATTCATGCGTTGCAACACGAGATCAATCACGCAACAAATGCAGCAACAGCGTGAATAAAGCGCAATTCTCGCGAACACCAATACGAAGCATCTCGAAAGGACAGCTATCTTAAGTAAGTATTATTTGGTCAGATTCTATCTTTCTATTACGTAAACATTTATTCATTGACGCCTTTCGCCACTAAGCTCTGTTTAGTTTCTTTTTCACTTAGGGCTTTTTCTGCTGTGACAATTGCTTTAGAAAATCTTTGATGGAGTTTCCTATATTTAGTTTTCAACCTTTCTATAATTCTGGTGATGTTTTTTTATATTTTATATATAATAATATTTCTGTATTTTACTATTTTGAATTGTTATATTAACACGCGACAATGAGAATTGGAATATATGTCAAAAATCAAACCATTCTGATGTTTATAAATAATAGTGAAAATTGGTCTATTGATTTATTGAATTGTCCAGGTCATATTGCCTGTGTTTTTAATATAAATATGTTATAGATATGATATACTATTAATGCATAGATATAATATATTATATTCATATTGGATTTAATCAAATTGTTATATAATATAAATATTAATAACCAGGTGAATTGGTAGCATACAAATAGTCAATAAATAACATGGAAACATTAATTTTGAATATATTATTGTGTTGTATTTTCTAAATGTTTAGAAAAATAGTAAATATGATACTGGGAAATTGATTTGTTTTTCAAAATAAGAAAGCTAATAATTAATATTTTAAATACTAATAAAACGGTTTAGAACTACATTCGGTTCACAAGACTATTAAAGTAGGACAAATTCTGTCCAATTTGAGCAGCAGTGTAAGATGGCAGATCAGATAAATTGAGATGTTTAATAATTAAATACTATAAATGAAACTGATAACAATACTGCGTAATTATAAATATAAGTCATGGAAAATTTTTTAATATTCATATCTTTCAAATGGTATGTCAGTTGCATATGAAGAAAATTATCATTTTAGTCCAATTAATGAAACAAAATTAATCCAATGAGATTTTTTATTATTATTATTATAAAATTAAGACAAATTTGCAACAACATACTAGTGGAGAATCAATAAAACTTACCCTATGTTCTAGTTCAGTTTGTAAAGATTTGAGTTCAGAAACAGATGTTGTTAATAAGGATAATTTACTGACATCTTTTCCCAACTTGTTATTAAGTTTTTTATAAACACTCCTTAAAATAGTCTCTTCATCAAGTGCAAAATTTAACTTATTATCCTAACTACTAACTACTATCTCTATAATAACTGAATAAACTTTTACTAAATATCCCAAATAATAACAATACTAAGTTTGTATAAGTTAAACGATTGAGTTACAATTTAATTAACATATTAATATAATTATTAAATATAGCCGTGTCTAAGGAACGTAGATGACAAGTATTGATTGATATGCTAATGAACCTAAGTGATAATACATTAGAGTAAAATATTTATGATAATAGATAAATATATTAATATAAATTTATAGAAACATATAATATTAATATAAAGAAATAATAATCAATAACAAAAATAATAATTAATATAATATAATAATAATTAATATAATATAAATAAACTAATAATCACATAAATAAGAATTAGTGAAAAACTAGATAAAATGAATGAACATAATTTGTTTAATATTTAACAATATATTAATATTATTATAATTATACATATTTTTTTATGAAAAATCATTAACAATGGTGACAGTAATATATGAGGTATTAAACTAGAGAGTATTTGAGAATATTTTATAATAAATTTATAATAAAATTTATTCATAGTTATTTGGCTTAATAATTTACAATATAATTTATATAGAGAACATCTATATTTATATTTATTAGAGCATAAATTCACTCAGCAACTATTGATTTTGACTTATAATTTAATTAATCTATAATTATACTAATTTCTATTTGGTGGCATATATATTCTCCTTTTAGGATTAATTCTATGATTATTTAATTGATACACACTATAATGAATGAAGGGTTAAACGTAATTAGGGATTATATATTAATTATACTTTTTACCCTATATATATTATACTCAATATAATAATCATTATTAATATTATGTAATCACAAATGTAGATGGGATTAAAATATATTATAATGCATATATATTTAATATTATATACTTATATTATATTATAAAATATGACTTAATCCACGATATTATATAAATAAATAACTTATAGTATCCTAAATATATATAATCAATTTCATATTTTATCTTATCTTAAAATTAGGTCATTCTATTTATAATAAAAATAAAATAAATCGGGTATACAGAAAAGTCACGAACAGGGGTATGACCATTTTGTATTAACTAATTTAATTATATACATATAAAAGATATTATTATATTATTAATTATATTTATATATATAATTATATTATATTATAAATAATATTAATAACTATATTATAATATATATTCATTATATATATTATATATAATTATTATTATAGTTTATAATTATTATAATATTTTATTATATTAAATTTATAATATATTTTATCATTAATATTATATAATATATATAATTATATTATTAATTATTATTAATTAATTATTATATATTTAAGTTTGGTATAGAACTATGACTTATTTTTATTTATCACGTATTCAATATTTTGGGATCGGGAGGAATTTCAATCCGCTATTATTCACGACACATCGACATTCTCACATCACTTATATATCAGGAGAATATACATACTCGCTTTAATTTTACCGTACATATTATACCGCAATCACGCAACAAGACATACTCTATTTTGAATAAATGAGGATAGATATTGAAGTACTAATAATTAATTACTAACGTACCGCACCATAATATTATAATATGGATTGGGTTATGAAAGAAGTCAGAGGAGGTGTTGGAGGTAGGCAAGCAGGTATGGTGTGTTAGATAGTAATGAGAGAATGCATAATAAGAATAGAAGTAGGGTGGGATGTGCCGGCTATACTTGATCCCTGTAGTATGATTATGTGGAGAATTCAGTGAATGAGATGATTAGATATACTGTGATGCGACTCATGAAATGCTTTGAGGTGATTAGCAGAGAAGAGAATTTGCGCAAGCGATGTGCGTAAAAGACGAGGGGTTTTTGAAGTAAACGTACGACTAGAAGTAAGGTTTGGTTTGAGTGAGGATGTTCTCTGTGTAAAGTTATGTTAGATGGTGAGCAGCTGAACAAATGTCCTAGTTCAAATATTAAGAATATGGGGACTAGAAAAGGGCACCGGAGCAATGTATGCAGAACATGTATTATGAAAGTTGTGAATGGAAGGGAAGAAGGCTGGTGCAATAATCCACTTAGTGATGCAAAGTTAATAAGACTTGAGTGGTGCTAGGGTTTACATGACGCATATGCTATTACCTGTGCTCACAATCCGTATAGTCACTGAGAACTAATGGCCCTGGAATACAGAGAGTACACCGAATCACTAAACAAAGTATAGATATAGAACTTCTGCTGGGGCTTCACGGCATTTTGATGGGTTGCTCCTGGGTTACAGGAGCAACCAACCAAATTATAAATTACAAATTATAAATTATAAAATTATACTTATAAAAATCCACAGAAGGATGGCTGGAACCAGTTCTGGGGTTACACGGCAATTCTTTAGGGTACTCATATGGGTAACCAGGACCAACCGACGCCAAGCGGTCAAGGTACGCCAGCAACGCACAACATGCTTCTTACGAAAAATTTGCAATGAGAGACGAAAAAAAATTCCGTCCGAGCGCCAGACCCGAACTATCGACATAACAGCACGCAGTTGACAATGTACAGGAGGCTTACCACTAGTCTGGTCCGCCTCCCTAGAAAAAGAACGCATCTCGGAAGTTTTCAAATCTCCTGCTTCAATATCATTGCTTTGAAACTCGACACTTACTTAAATTCACAGAAGGGTGATTGGAATCTCTGTGGGGCTACAACGGGCATTCTTCTGGGCGATGCTCCTAGTCACAGGAAGCAACTCAAAACCAAAGTCAAGGAACGATGACATGCGCACAATATGCTTGTTCTGGCGAATAAATTTGGCAATAATAGACGAAAAAAATTTTTTTTTTTTTCATCTCGCCCACGGACTCGAACCATCGACAAATGCATCGCCGTTAGATAATGTATACATGAACCTCTACCACTAGTCCGATCCACGTCCCCAAAAAAGAAGGCAACTCCGAAACTGTTTTCATCTCCTGCTTCGATATCAACTGCTTGCTTTAAAATTCGATACTTATTTAAATCCACAGAAGGACACGTTGGATACCCTTGCTGGGCTTACACCGGCGATTTCTTCAAGCTGGGTGATTCATACGTGTGTACAGAAGCAACGGACCCAAAGCAAGAAACCACCGTACATGCGCCAATATGCTTTTTGCCAACAAATTTGCAATATAAAGCCGCGAAAAAAATATTTCCATTGCCATCCAGGACTCGACCATGACCAACCAGAGTCAGCTCGTTAGACAATGTATACGGAGGGCTTAAAAACTAGTCATATGCGGCCTCCTCAAAAAAGAAGGACATTTCGAGAGATTTCCATATCTCAACTGGCTCTCGATATGACTATGCTTGAAAGTGGCTACATATTTTATAATCCGCGAGGGTGGTTGAACCACAATCTGGTAACTACATGGCATTTTCAGTGGTGGCTCTACATGGGTACAGGAGCAACGCCGACCAGTTTCAAGGATCGCTCTGCAACAACGCGCACAACTATGCTCAGTGCGAGTAGAGAAATTTTGCATAATAAGTACAAAAAAAATTTCAACTACGTTTTCGCTCAATGGACATTCGAACCATCGACAGAGCCTCGCGTTAGATAACAATGTACATGGAGGCTTTTACTACAGCATGCTTTACGAATCCGTCTGATCCAATAAAAGAACATCTCGAACAGTTTCAAATCAACCCTGCTTTGACATTCTAACTGTGCTTTGAAACTGTGACTTTATCTATAGATCAATAGATAGGATTGCTTGGAAACCTAATTACTATTTTATAGTATTATTATATCTATTATCATATTTATTATACGGTTATATTTATATTTTATTATTAATTTTATATGTATATAATGAATAATAATTTATATTATTAATATTATATTATATATATTATATATATTATAATATATATTTTATATTAAGTTTATATATTTTAATATTGTTATTTTATATATATTAATTTATATAAAATATATAATACTTATATATTATTATATATATTTTTATATTTATTAAAAATAAACTATTTTATTTATACTTATATTTATAGATTTTAATGTATATATATTACAATATATTTTACATATATCTATGTTTATATGTATATAATTAGTTTTAGTTATTATAACCTAAGATAAAGATTTTTTTTTGGACACCGTTCTTAAAAATGAAAAATTAATTTCCAAATGTATATTGTGTTTTCTATGAATCAGCGTGAAAATTTAATTGAGAATATATATAGAAAAATTCATTAAAAAAAACGAGAACACAGCACTTTATTTCTCTAAATTAATGAGTACAAATTTTAGAGCTCACATATATGCAGAGCGTGTAAAACAAACTTGATCGTTTATTATTAACCACTAGTTTGGTAGAACAGTAAGCGCTGGTGTCAGCCATGGGTTGGACTATTCTCCTGTTTCAAAATATTTTGAAAGTTGATATGGCAATAATTAGTAAATTTTTCTTAGTTTTATTTAAAAACTATAATTTTCACAATAAGTGTCTAACTAAATTTATTACAACACAAATGGAGTATTTCACAGTGCCACAAAAAATTTGAAATATCTTGAAAATTAAAGATTTTCTGGCAGTTTTAGTTTTCTCGTGGAACATTCAAAAAAACAAAACTCCCTCTCTTCACCCTAAAATTTTTTTTTACGGTTTATTTTTCGTTTTTTTTTTTTCATTAAATCCATTAAAAGATAAAATATTTTGAATCTACAAAAAAATCATTTACTTTAAGATAACGGTTTGGAATAGTTGATGTTTTGCTATGAAGTATCACCCTTATAAGGTTTAAGCATAATAACTTGCAGGTAAATTGTTTGACATTATATCCGTATAACAGACATGATTATAAAAGAGAATAGACAATAATTTTCTTAAACAGAGAATATATATTGTTTAGTTTTTAATTTGAAGTATCAAGTTCTATTTTCCCCGAGTTATATTAAGGGAATAATACATTAATATAAAAATACATATAAAAGCTATAATATACAATCTATCCATCAGGATATATATATTATATATCATATATTATTTATATTTTTTATAACTACTTGTGTTATAATTATATAATATGTAATACAATAAACACGAATATATGTACTATTAAACATATATAGTAATATATACTATGCATATAAAAGTTATCTATAAATTTTAATATATTTATATAATAAATAGTCTATATAGTTACTCATATCAACTGATATATAAATAAAGTAATTATAATAATAATGTATACAAACATACAATATCTTATATGCAAATATATATAATATACCTTATAAAGCTAACGTATATATGTAATAATATATAATCAAATATACTAACATCAACAAAGTTCTACTCTTACAAACAGTGAAAAAATATAATAAATAACTATATATAATAATAATAACTAATAAACAATGACATTAATAACTATTCAATATACTATAACTTATATATATCTATATATTATATATAATCCTTTACATATATATAAGCATATAAGTAAGGAAAATATCATAAACGATCAATATGTATTTAAATTATATATTACATGATATATAATTGTAAATATTTAATATCAAAAAATACTAGTACAGACTCTATGCCAACTTTATAATCAACCCGGAGTCGTTTAAAATCTATTCCTTTCAGTTAAAGCACTTAAACTCTTCCTACCTTGTAGAAAATTATCAAAAATATTCCAACTCTTTATTCTCTTTTTGGTTCATTTTTTCTTGAGGAATCGTCAATTATAATTATCTGTATTTTGACATTACCTCCTATTCTCTCTCATATGATATCTTCGACGTGACAAATGCCGCATAGCTCTGGTTGTCTTAAATTAAGCCTTAAGAAAAATCTTATTCGTCTCAAAACTCATCTTGCTCTAATTTTTCAAACTTTAGGATCTATTTCCGTGAGCTAATCTCCTATTCTTCCCACCTCTTTATCTTATTCGAGTTTTATGACTAATAATTGTTAACTTAACAATGTCTTCACTGTGATAATCGTAAATCGAGAGTCTTTTTTTTTCTTTATTTTTTTTTTTTTTAAGCGTCTCAAACACACTATTTATAAGATAAGCAGGGTTGGGTATTTTTTTTGATTTTTTTGAAAAAATCAATTACTTGATTTTTTTAATGAGATTTATTCAGTTTTGATATGATTTTTTGCGATTAATACAGATATCGTCCCCGACGCTCACACGCGACATATATATATATAATATATATATAATATATATAATACTATAAATATATAATATATATATATATATATAATAATATATATATATATATATAATATATATAATATTTATATATATATATATATATATATATATTATAATATATATATATATATATACATATATATATATATAATATATATATATATATATAGTATATAATATTAATACCACTATTATTTTCATTACTATTAATATTATATATATAACCTATTAACTATTATACCATGAATTCTAATTATATATTATAGTATATTTATAGTATATTTAATTATATACATAATATTGAATCTAAATATTATATTAAATTTATACAAATAAGTATCCATTTATATTATTATCAGTAAAGTTATCATTTTTAGGTAAAGTAGGTATATAACTATAACCTATTAAATAAATTAAAGATTTTACTTTTATAATATTAACATATACTATTATGAGAATATTATACGAATACCTAGAGATATATTAATATATTAGTCAGTAACTATAGTGCTAAATAAATATAGTATTATATATATATCTACCTATAATATATAAGAGACAATGATAAAAGGCAAGACGCGCAATCACAAATCTAAAGTGTCCCATTCACACCGCATAAAAATTAAGAATTAAAAAATAAATTTTTAATAAATAATTGATGTGATTAAGAATAGTAATACTATAATATAAAAGCCAGCTATGGCCTCACCATAAACTTGTCCCAGTCAAAAAACCCAACCAATATATTAATAGATTAAAACTAAAAAATAAATTAAGAAAGCGGCATTGGCCATCCTCTAAAAGAATAGTGTCCTGCTGACAATTCAAAACTCTTTATTCAACAAATAAAGAATACAATAATTCAGCAGCGCATGGGCCTATGTAGACCTGTCCATCAACCCAATAAAATTAAGAATTAAAGAATAGCATATAATTAAAGACAGCTGCAATAGACGCCACCTCTCAGAATTCCAGTGTAACCCCATAATTATATAAGACAAACACTTAAAGACAGGCTTGCCGAGCCCTAGGTAAATAATACTGTCACAGTCCAACCCAAAATAAAGAATTAATAATTAAGAATGACGAGCTATTGACTCACATCTAGACAGTCCCAATCCAACCATAAATAAGAGATATATAATAGAGAAATCAGTACTTAAGAAGTATCGTATCTGGGACCTATCTAGACTATGTCACCCAAGTATCAAAAACCAATAAATAACGTAATTAATAAGTAAAAAATATTAAGAACCCTAGCTGACACCACTCTATGTAGATGTGCCTCAACAGAGCTCATACATAATAATAAATCTGAATAATAATGAAATACAGAACATGGTCCTGTTTTAGAGATCTTTTCTCTCATCCACAACACCTATAAAAACAATTTAATGAGTTAAAGAAAGTCCATTTGCATTTGGAGGCCTCTCAATATAGAAATGTCCGTCTAAATCACTCATATAAATAACTCAAATTATAAAATTATATGACTTTAAAGCAAGCATGGCCTATCTTAGTACTGTCCCAAACACCAATAATCAAGACCTAATAAAAATTAAAAATCAGAAATTAAATAAAGTAATGCCATCAATTATTAGAGCTCCTACCCAAAAATGTACCTAGTCACTCAAAATATATATAACAATATAATCCATATCTTAAGAAGCCGCATGGTCGTTCTTAGACTATCCAACAGTAGACCTCATAAAATTACCAATTGAGAAGACACCTCATTGTCTCCCTCCTAATAGACCGTCCCATGTCAGACAACATAAAATTTAGAATTTAAGAATATAGTTATATAATATATAAAATAATTGTACAATAACTGAATAGTATTTATACATGAGAGAACGAACACATGGCCTACCTAGAATTAGCCACAATGTCACCACAAATTAAAATAAATACCAGAATACATAATATAGAATCCGCAATGGGCTACTATTTGCTAGAGACTGCCCAGTAAATCCCACAATGCTAAACAAATATTATAGAATAAATTATTCTTACACCTTATTAACTTATTAATGAATTGTGCTCTGCGACAGGTCAAAGATAAGCGCCCATGCGGCTTCTGCATTATTAAAACTTAATTTATATAATTATTATGGGATTAGACTTGGGACATTTCTACAGAGGCGGCAAATAGCAGACCTACTACTTTATTATATCCTAAATCCTTAATTTAATTAATTATTGTTTGTTATAGACTTAGGGCACTTGTAAGTAGGCCCATTGGCTTCTTAATTTTAAATGCTATTCATTAATTACCATTAAATCTCATTAATTAAATATATTCCCATTCCATAAGTTCTCATCTTTTATGAAAACCACCTCAGTTACCGGAGACTAACAGCGATAGGAGACGTATAAAGATTTAGTCTTACAAAAGATCTTGATAAACTTATACTTTCCGCGCTGGGCTAAATCAAGATGGACAAATAAATGTTATTACACTCACGTAAAAAAGTGTAGGCTCTTTCTACTAGGTTACCTCAAAATAAAAGGTTTTAAACTTAATGATATGAATGCGGGATTGGCATTTGAGTCTAGTGGCCAGAGACAAAGTATTGTAGGATGAGTGATTTAAGAGTCAATGTTGATAGGTAGCAATAATACAGTGTTTTGGAGAGCTGAATACAACCTAATATAGTGCTGGGCATAATAAATCGACAACCTGTTGTTTTACAAGGCAGGAAGTAATACGTAAACTATATAATAGCTATGTTAAGCCAGTATTAAGGTATTGTGCACAAGTTTGGGCCCCTTACTTAAAGAAGACTTAGATATGCTAGAGAGAGTGGCAACGTAGAGCAACAAAGATGATTTCCTGGTTTGAAGGGTCAGTTCAATTCAAAAAGTGCTACGCAGGCAGAGCTGAAGGAGTCTCATAAGAGTATGTCTTAATGTAGAATAGAGCGTAATTTCTCAGAGGGGACATGGAACACAAATTCAAGTCTATAAAATTTTACATCTATTGTTAATGAACTCAAAGATGATTGCCATAATAAATTCATATATACGTAGATCAATACATTCAGGAGAGCAAAATTACTCGATAGCCTAACATTACTCAGACAAAACTTGGGAGACAAAGCGGCGGGGCATAACAAGCACAAACTCTCAAGAAGAAAGCACTGCACCCAATTCCTATTGAATATCAACAACATAGAGTACAGTATGATATAACACTTCAGCATAGGGTTGTTAAATATTTTGAGAATGATTTTTGCACACACGAAAGGTTGTTCGTAGAGTGTTGACCACATTGCAACATTAGCGAAAGGATGTGATATAGGTAAATGGATGGGTTTTGGGTGTATCTATTAGTTATTACTATTATTTATGCACAAGAAGCCAACAAATTGTTGGTTGAGTTCATAGTCATAGTTAGTAATGTTGATACTAACAGAAACAGAAGCACATATACACAAAAAATAAAAAAAAAGAAAAATAATCGTTTAATGTAAAACAAAAAAAAAAAAAAATATATTACTATAATAAATTAAAAAATCATATATAATATAAATTAAATAAAAAAAAATAAAAAATAAAAGAAAAATAAAAAATTATATACAAAACTTATATACTAAAGAAATATTATATTTAAATATATAAAAAAAAAAATTATTAATAATATATAAAAAAAAAAACCTATTATTCATTTCAAGAATTATTGTTTTTTATTATTATTATTATTATTAAATTTTATTAAAATATTTCAAAAACAAACAATATATTTATTAAAACGAAAAACATGTAAAAAAAATATAAACAAGTAGGTCGGTTGAAAAAAACTTCTGAGCGGGTGGATAAAGAAATAATAAAAAAGATTTATAAAGAATAAGAAAAAAATTAACAACAGCCCTTTCAATGTATGAGCCCATACTTGTATAAACAATATTCGTTCTGACAGAATAAAAAACTTAAAAAAAAAAAGAACATGCCAAATAAAAAAAAAAAACAATTATGCAAAACAATAAACAGAACTAACAACACAAAACAAAAAAATACAAAACAAAACACAATATAAGTAAGAAAAAAATAAAAAAAAAAAAAAAAAATAAATATATTAAAAAAAAAAAAAAAAAAAAAAAAAAAAAAAAAAAAAAAAAAAAAATATAAAATAAATAAAAGAGTAATAGTAAATTTAAAAATAAATTAAAAAAAAAAATAAACTTGAACAATATAAATTGAAAAAAAAAAAAAAAAAACCCATCTTTATACACATAAATGACTAAAAAATAATGAAAAATAAAAAAAATACTATACTAGATATATATATATTATATATATAAATCTTGCATATAAAAAAAAAAAAAAAAATAAAAAATAAATAAATAAAAATATATATATATAAAAAAAAAAAAAAATAGAAAATATATATAATATAAATAAGAAAAATATAAAAATTAAAAAAAAAAATATAAATACATATCCCACACATACTATAAATAGAGATTATAGAGAAGTGTGTGTGTTTTGTGTTTGTGGTTTGCCCATACATGTTTGTAACGCATCGCATTTTAAAAAACACATAAAAATGAACAAAAAGAAGTTACAATCAGGAAGTACAAAAGCCCTTAATATTGATGCCCGTTATATAGATATATATTTATAATTATCAAAGCCACCTTTGAATGACATTTTCACGTTCTTTGTATCCACCCTCTCAAGAGAGCATTTTACCGACCTATTTTCGGTATAAAAAATTTAGGTGATTAATTATTTAAATATAATAATATACTACCAAAAAAAAAAATAAAAAAAAATAAAAATAAAATCAGCTAATAATACTCAAAAAAATTTAGAACATTGTGAATATATTTTGGTCGGTATATATATATATTATATCAAAAAAAAAAATAAAAAAAAAACACTCAAAAATAAAATAATAAAAAATACAACAATATTATATATTATATATATTAGGGATGTACATATGATAATTTCTGTTACGTTTTGTTAAATTTCTATGACAACTCAGCCAATATAATAAAAGAACTGTTTAGTTAGAAATGCATATATATTATGATGGAAAAAAAAGATTAGAGAATATCTTTGACCTAATGTATAACGTTTCATAAAAAATTATCATGGTTGCATTTTGGATGAGGTGCGAAAATAAATAACTTTGATAGACTTGGTCCATTATCCATCGTCATAAGGGCTATCAGACTCTGAAAAAAAAAAAGAGCTGGAACACAAATTGCAAAAGCGCGTATGTGTTGTTAGCTACTTCAACTTTGATAAGTATCGAACTTTGTTGAATGTTCGCAAATTATTTCATACGTGAGGTTGTTAGGTTGTTTGTACATTAATATTCTAAGTTCAGGTTATGTATGTTAGTTTATTAAAATGTAAAAATTTGTTACGTTAGCATATTCGTAGGTCTGTTATGTAATTAGACAAGGTTATGATAAATCTTTGTTAAATATTAAATGATGAACATTAACCATTGATCTGGTTAGAGTTATGCTTGACAAAGTGTGAATAGGTTCGTTTTTGTATGTGCAATGTAGTTACTTTACTGTTGTTAAGTGTAGACCTTTGTTAATTAGCTGTTCATTCGTGCTTAAGGTATGCTAGGTTTGTTGTTGTACCTTATAATTCTTAGTTCAGGTGATGTTATGTTAGCTTTAATTAATGGGAAACTTTGGCTCACGTTAGCATTTTTCGTTGATCATGTATAATAGAACTTTATTTTATGTTATGTTTCCCTCAAATGATTCGAAATGACTTGAATTAATAGATCAATAGATCAATAGATCAATAGATCATGGAAGGGTAGGGGGGGTGGGGTGGGTAGTTTGATTAAACTGATTTACTGATTTACTGCCTTTAAGGTGTAAAAAAGCAAAAAAATTTAAGTTATAAACATCAAATGAATAAATTTTAAGTTAAACAAATGTTTAAACGGAATAAGCAAAAATAAATAAAAGTTTTTAAAAATATAATAAATTATGAATAAATTTTTGTTAATATTACAATGTTAATGTAAATTACATTGATCTGTTAGAGTTTATGCTTGACAAAGTGTGAATAGTTACGTTTTTGTATGTTATGTTGTTACTCTTAACTGTTGTTAAGTGTGGACTTTGTTGATGTTAGGTTGATTATTCGTGCTTAAGGTATGCTAGGATTTGTTGTTGTACATTATATTCCTTATTTCGTGTTGTTATGGTTAGCTTTAGATAAATAGAGAAAACTTGCTACGTTTAGCATATATTCGTTGATCAGTGTAAAAGAACTTTATTTTTTATGATTATGTTTTCCCTCAAATGATACTCGTAAATGACTTGAAATAATAGATCAATAGATCATAGGTGTGGTGTGGAGGGTGGGGTGGGTGGTTTGATTTACTGATTTACTGATTTACTTGTTTTAGGGTATGTAAAAACGCAAATTTTTCAGTTATAAACATAAAAATGAATAATTTTAGTTAAAACAAAATCATTTTAAATATATTTCAAAATAAGTAAAGTTTTAAAAAATATAAGATTATTTAAATAAATAAAATAACCGGCTTAATCCACCGCTAATAATAATAAATAACTTTTAACAAAATATAATAAAAAAATATAGAAACCGTAAAAGAAAATACATAACAAAACGAATGTTTATATTAAACATGTGAAAAAATGTAAAGTCTTCCAGTGACGTTTAGAAAATGTTACAAATCTGCTTGACATCATAGAAATCGCAGTCATGTGATCAGTAAGCTAGTACGATGATTTGCCAGTCTCGTGTTTCAAGTAAAGTGTCTATAATTATTGTGTGTGTTGGTGTGTGTGTGTGGTGTGTGTGTGTTTGTGGTGCGGTATTGAAACAAAATGTTTCATAATACATATAAATTTAATAATATCAAAAATATATAATAAAAATAATTAATAATAATATAATAATAATATAATAATAATAATTAATAATAATTAATAATACTGTATAAGATCAAAACAGATGTTAAGTAAGGAAAAGGGGAACAAAAGTAATAAATTATTTTACCCTTCTCATGTGTAAGAAGATATTGGGGGAAAGTTAATAATCTCGTTACGCCTTCTTCATGTGTCAAAGTATTGGGAGCAAAGTATAAATCTCATTACCTTCTCATGTGTCCAAAGATTTGGGAGAAAAGTAATAAATCACGTTACCCTTCTCATGTGTCAAAAAGATATTAAGATTAATGAGTCATTCCCCGAATTTCATTGGCTGTCCGTTATGGCATAGCAAATACAATTCTCTGGTTGGTTACCCTGATGCGTACTAAAAATTGCGTATGTTTAGGTTGGGTAGAGAAGCAAATTACCTACCAAGCTTTAAAGAGGGACCTGCAGGCAAAGTGATCGCCCGCGTTATTGGTACTGTGGTCTATGTGAAATAATAATATAGTAATAATAATAAAATAATAATAATAATAATAATAATAATAATAATAATATAATAATAATAATAATAATAATAATCTAATTATATTTATTCATTAGTTGTATAGTAAAGATTAAGATTGCTATGCTGACTTCTGCTGGTAAGCTTGAACTTCTAATTTAGTTCGTTGTTAATGAATGCTTGTATGTCAGTTAGGAAGGTGAGGATATTTTTTGTTAAGTTTTCAATGTTAATGTAAAATTAACATTAATATTTTAGAGATAGTTTTAAAAGTGATTGTATATTATTATTTAACTTGAACGTTTTATATATTTAACAACAACAAACTAACAAACAACACAACACACACAACACGCAAACAAACCCACAACATAAACAACACTAAGCATTTCAACAACAACCAAATCAACAACTGCAACAAAATGCAAACAAAAGGTGACATTCACACAACAGAACTTACAGCAGAATTTATTTATGTTATTGCAGTTATACAAAATATAGCATGAATCAATAGATCATAGATCAAATAGATCAATAGATTCAATAGATCATGGGAGGGTAGGAGGGTAGCTGGAGGGCAGTTTCTGTTTTACTGCTTTAACTGATTTACTGCTTTAGGGTATGTAAAACATACAATTTTAATAAAAATATGACTTTAATCATAGATCAATAGAATCAATAGATCAATAGATTATGATAGGTTGGAGGGTGGAATGGGTAGTTTTGATTTACTGATTTACTGATTTACTCTTTTACTGATTTACTGATTTACTGCTTAAAGGTATGTAAAATGCAAATTTTTTAAAGTTATAAACATAAAGAATAAATTTTTTATGTAAAACAATTTTTTTAAAGAACAAAACAAAATAATAAAGTATCATTGGATGGGTTATAAACAAAATATGACTGAAATCAATAGATCAATAGATCAATAGATCACGAATGGGAGAGGATAAGTGGGTAACTTGATTTGACTGGTTTACTGATTTCTGCTTTACACTGATTTACTGATTTACTGAATTCCTTATGTATTAAATGCAAATTTTTAAGTTATAACATAAAAAAATATATTTTTTTTAGTAAAAACAAAATAAATAAGTTTTTGTGTTATGTATACAAAATATGCTTGAAATCATAGATCAATAGATTCAATAGATCAATAGATCAATAGATCATGTAAGGTGGGGTGGTGGGTGGTTTGATTTATGATTTACTGCTTTACTGATTTACTGATTTACTGATTTACTGCTCTTAGGTATTTAAATGCAAAAATTTTATTAAGTTACATAAAAAGAATATTTTTATGTAAAAACAAAATGTTTAAAGAAACAAACAAATAAATAAAAGTTT
>JABUQX010126964.1:20000-55000 GCA_015478945.1 Trachelipus rathkii | reverse complement strand
AATATATATATTATATATATATATTATATATATATACGTTAAAGTTCTAACAATAATAGTGTTCCTCAAGACTCGTATCTATATACCCTGCTCTTTTCCTATTTTTCACTAATAAAAGCTGTTTATCACTTTATTACCTATACCACTTCGTTAAAGACCATTATTTTCGTACCCTTCTATCACCGCCCATGTACATGCCTGTACGATGCGCCACACAGACATGCTAACTACTACATTGCAGACATAGACTACAATACTGACTAAACTGAACGGTAAGACGACTAGCTCACCAGACACACGCTACCTACTCACTAACCTTAATAGACTCATGATAGGATCTGACTCGAGCTCGCCTTGAAGAGAGAGGGAAAAACAAACACACGTTTAGAAAGCAACAGCCTTCATGAGTGATGGTATCCGCGCGCAAGTAATATTCTCAGCTATAGGCAAATAAGAACCTACAATCAATAGTTATCGCTGCACCAAGAACTATTATTTCACTCAATATTGAACACAAATTAATAGTTTGACCAGCCCAAACAACTCCCATAGCTCATGTCTTACTACGAAATAGGTTCGATTTCATGGTTGGTGTTAGTTTAATTCATATTCATCAATATAATGTCCTCTCTTTTGATGAGCTTTAGCTTATAAAAAAAGGACTACATACTAGTTTCACTCCACTCTATACCAGTAAAGATTTCTAAGGAGAGCGAAAATGTTCTAAGTGAGCCTTTTAGGAAATGGCATTACATATTTATCATTATCACAATAGTCACAATTTGCGCATACTCTGAAGATGGAGGTTGCTACGTTCGTTCTAACTAATATACAGAGAACGGATAGCTAGGCCCTAAAGATCTCAACATAGGAAATGGCTACATCTCGCCACACAATAGCTTTCGTTGAGTAAAGGATGCCTATGCTAGAACATTGTTTACCATATTCAGGATATCTATGGTCAGTATCCACATGCTGCGCACATACCAAAAGTCATTATCTCTAGGTCAAAAAACCACCATACACTAACGCTTAAATACAGTTGATATCCAATTTAGGATCCGTTGCCCTATTCGTAATACTCGATATCTAATGGAACATCCTCTACTACAAGCTTATGTATACTACGCAATCTCCCTCCATCCATATTCATGCTAAGGTCCAAAAACTAATATATGAGCCACACAATATACTCCACTATAAAGATTACATATCTTGAAATATTCCTCAAAATGCAAAATTGCTCCTCCCCGCTTCCTACATACCTCTTACAGACGCACCTCCACTCCATACCTCTGGACTGCACCTTCCCCCACTTACCGCTACCTAACCCCGTTAAATGAACGAAACGCAACAACCCAAAAAAGTCCTACAACCCTGGCAAAATACCAGGGAAAAAGAAAAACAGACTCCTAAAGCTGACAAGGGGGGGGTCAATCCCACACCATAAAACAAACACGGCACATCCCATCAATAACTTACTCCTCATACCCACAGTCACCTTCTCCTGCTCACCACTCCTCCTGCACACTACACTTCATCCCCTCCCTCTCGCAATACACACTCATACTCCTCATGAGGAAAGAGGCTACGAAGTTGAGATTTATCAGTATTCAACAACCGCCAAGTATAAACACCCTCATCAACATATCTACATAAAAGATTCGAAGAATGTCTCCATCCACAGGCAACATTGCAGATGTAATAAGGAAGCAAAAATAGTAGTACTGAATATCTGTTACATGTACTATATATGGGTAATTAAAGGTCTTACGGGCAACTATTTCATTCCGTAATCTTTGGCTCAGCTAATCCTTAATTAAGGATATATATGGACACAAAATTGCGCAAGAACAGCCTCTCTCTATAGAGAGAAATATTGTTCCTTAACATGAACCAATTGAGGATTTTAATTCTATTTCCAGGTGTGTTACTCATGATATGGCACATCAAAGACCGTACCTATCAGATATTAGTACTGTTAATACTATTAAGTCGCTAAAACTATAGTCATCACGAAATAATATACTAAAAACTCAAATAAATATAAACTTAACATTTTTCAGTAAACGATAAATATATATAAATATAAGATACCCCATAGAAAAGATACCAGTCAATAAATGAGAACTAAGATATAATATAATGAATAAATCACTCACTCATAATATATAGATGATAAACGTCAAAAAAACTAATTATAATAACAACCAACTGAACTGCTTAGAATAAATAATAAATAGAGATAATAACAAAAAGCTACTATAGTACTAAAACTAATACGCGATTATATGATGGATAAAAACTACATCAATAATCCTAAATACTATATGCTCAAAATCCACACAGATGACTCATCCATTAGATATAATTAAACGACCAGACATCGATAATAAAGAGGTATAAGTTACTAGCACAATATAATACATAATACGAAAAAGAAATAAATAAAAATTATCTGACTTAATATAGAAACATATTCACCTTATCTAAAATTTGCCTTTTTCGAACTCTTATATAATAAGATAAAGAAGACATATATAAATAAGATATATAGATATATCACTAAAAAATATATAGCTATAAAATATTTACTATATGCAAACAAATAGATACATGATGAAAGCCGACACCCAAAAAAATAAATGAAAACCAGAGCCATCAAGAAGGAAAAGAAGAAATCACAGCCAACCAAGCAGAAACTCCACAACCAAAACATTACCCCAGTCCCTCAGCCAGGAACAAGAAAAATTAAGCAACTACGATAAAAGCATCAAAAAAAGCCTCAAACCAAATAAGGATACTAAATACACTCTATGATGCGGACATACCTAAAACTAAAATAATCCAATATATATGACACCATGGAAAACTATATCATCAAAAAACGTACACCGGATGCGTTATTAATTTAAGCCATCACCTAAACATACTATAGAACCAAACAAGGAACCTAGCCCATAACATTAATCAAGAGAGCGTACATATACAGGCAAAACTCACATACTACTTACGAATACCTCAAGAATAGATATGAAGAATAATAATACAATACATCAATTAATATATGACATAGGCTCTTCTTTTTTTAACGTAGGCCAATAAATCAAATAGATATCAGATAAAATAGGCTCTTCTTTTTAACGTAGGGCAATAAATCAAATAGATATCAGACAAAATAGGCTCTTCTTTTTAACGTAGGCCAATAAATCAAATAGATATCAGACAAAATAGACTCTATATTATAAACGTAAGATAAAGTATGAAACCAACCTAGAGGTAAAAATAAAAATTCCTATGGGAACCCCACAATAAATAAGAAGGTTTAGAACTATATAAATAAAACTAAACAAATCCCAAGGCAACTGAATAACAATTATATATATTATAACAGTAAGAGCAACGTACTAACTAAAGCGGCTCGGATTACAGAATAAGTAGACCTCACAAGAGATACTATAATAATATAGATAGGTGCCACTTTCGTATAAGAATATCACACGCTGCTCATTCACAATTATTAAAAATGTTAACTATACAAATCTACAGAATTAGGCGCAACTATTATACCACAAAATAAATGATCAAGTTAATGCAGTTTAATAAATGTTGAAATAGTTTTTGATGCGGATATTGTTATTATATATGTTTTAATAAATAACACTACCCCTCCCATGAATAATAACAATTATAGTTTATTAAACAGTAACAGCTCAAATAAAATGAATATATCTATATCATCCGTAAGCCTTATACTATATAAATAACACAACAACTGATGAAATATAAAGAGTCCTTATAACCCGATTAATTAAGAATAACTGATAGAAAACTAAATATAAATAAAATAACCATTTATTCATGCTTTTTAAAAGTATAAAAAAAAATACTATAAAATGAAATCCAGAGAGAAAGATTAGGACAGCCTACACGTATATAACCATTGAGATATGTATTTATGGTTAAATGGAAATATATCAATTGAAGACCTCAAAATCCAGTCGATTTATTCGCTCTACTATGAATCATTTTTGGCTTCCAAATCGATGACCAATGATGATATATTGCACAGCGTTCGTCAGGAACGAGTCCTACACAACAACCCTACTAATGAAAAGGATGATAAACACGACTCTATATGCAATATCATAATATATTGTATCGTTCATATTAAAAAAAAAACCAACTCTCAGTATGGCATATATTCTTGTATAAAAATATCTCTTCATCCTCGGCCTGAATACTCTACATCTCATACATCTTCAAAAATCAATCTAAATATAATATATATATATATTATAAAGATATATAATATATATATAAAATAATATAATATAATAGAATTAAATATAATAAATAATAAATAATATATATAATATATATAATATATATAAATAATAAAATAATAATAAAATATAATAAAAAAATAATAATATATATAATATATAATAAAATATAAATATATTAATATGATTGGAATCAATATATGTGTGTAAAAATATGATAAATACTACATAATAACCCCAAATAACTTAGCAAACATAGCAGACACTCAGTAAAAAAGACTGCTATACCACAACGTAAATCAGTACTTACAACTAAATAAAAGAACCATAACAATCAATATCAATAAAAGCTACTCACTGATACATAAAAAGTACTTAATAAAATAATACCTATATAATAACCTCACATACATACACATCTCAATATAAGCATTAAACACGCCCTCAATTGATGAATAAATTAGATACTACTCCACCAATATATTAATTAATCTCATCACTACTCCAAAGATATAATTGCTTGACCAGAGTGATAAATAAATACTAATCTACAAATACTCCTCCTATACACCCCTCGAGTACCCTCTAATCTATACCTCAGCTAATAAGGTAAAATCAAAACTATATGATAATACCAGTCTCATATAATAAACTGCACAGACTAAAAACAGTAATACATGGAATAAATATATACTACACTCAATATATATAAACTAAGATATAAAATGACCAACCCTAATGAATGTAATAATAACTGACAGCACCAGCTAAACAAATTATCTAATCTCCAATGGATAATGCACTCACAAATAAATGCATCTTCAAGCTCTACCCTCACTCACTACTCTTCATGCTACCCGCTCTCACTTCATCATAAATAATATATATATAATTATTAGATATAAAAATATATAATATAAATTAATATATATATATTATAAATATATAATAATAATTAATATATAATAATATATATACATAAAAGTTAATAAATATATATAATATATTTATATATAATATAAATTAAATAGATAAATAATATTAATAATATTAATATATATATATATATATTATATATATAAATAGTAAAATTAAGAACATAAGATGAATTAAGATATAAATATTAAAAAAGAAATATATAATATAAAAATAAAATTAAACACAATATTAACTCAAAGCAAACACCTTGAATGACTCACTTCAGTATCACGTAAAAACCACACAATCTTAACTACACTGAATAAAAGGCTGAACGCAACATAGATATCTCAATAATAAGATCAAAACCTACACAAAATGCTAATATATATAAATAGCTTAGTCTTTTATACTAGACCTAACATATACAAAAAAAAATCCAAAAATAACATTATATGACTCACCACTAATAAGCAATTAATATAGAATATAATAATAATATATATATATTAATAATATAAATATATAATATAAATATAATAAAAAATAATATATATAAGATATAATAGTTATAATAATTAATATTATATAATAAAATTAAATAATATATATAATATATATATATAATAAAATAAGAAATATAATATATATTATCTATCTATATACTAAATATTATAGATGTATGTACTATTTATTTATCTAATTATATTAATCCATAATTATTATCTAAAAAATAATAAATATCTAAACGAAATATATATATATCTATTGATAATTGTACACCATTTGCTATTATAAGGAATTCTTAATATGCTATAAACCATCTTTATGCACATATTACATCTTTGAGCTCATATATAGATCACATATATTCACTTCAACCCTTATAAGTTATAATTAATAATTTCTACCATATTAATCTAAATAATCTATCTATAATATATCATATTATATCCAATCTTTATCAATATTTATATTGATACTCTTAAACAATAATACCGCATTTATGATACGTTCATGGTCTGATTATGAGACATGTTTGTTATCAGCTTTCTCTCTCTTTATCTCTTCCCATCACACTAATATAGAGTTTTCAGGGAAAGAAGAGATGAGATGAGAAGATAATATGAGAGATTAGAGATATATAGAGAGATTAGAAGAAGATAGATTATGAATTATAGATAGAGAAGAGTAATGAAAGAGATGTATAATAGATGAGAGAGAAAGTAGATTAGAGGAGAGTTAACAGATACAGGACAGAATCAGACAGACAGACATGAACAGACTAGGACTTCAAGATAAATAGACTTAAGGACAGACCAGTTAGATACTAGTAACAGACAGACAGTAGGACAGACCGAAGAGAACTAATGAACAGGCACAGACAGATCAAGACTAAGACAAGACAGACAGACAGACAGAGATTAGAGATGATTGAGAGAGATAGAGATGATGATAAGGAAGAGAGAGATAATGAAGTGAAAGATATACAGAATTAACAAGATTAGCCCTAATATTAGTGGAGCTAAGGAATCAGCGCTTTTATTAGAGAAAAACTAGAAGGGGAACATTGGATATATTTCTCACGAATCTGAGAATAAATATAAACATCATGTGTTTCTTGTTTTTAAAGATTAAATTAACTCACATTATATTATGTTCATTGAGTCTAAAATACTGTATTAAAAGATAGTAATAATAATTATTGTTGATTGCACCTGTCGGACTGTCAGAGATATTACGCCTGTCATAATTATCCTAATCTAACTGTATTCTTATACAAGTTAATTCCTTTGTTCTTTCTTATTACAATGTCACATATCCCTGTTTATTTGTTTACAATATATTATAAGCAATTTTTAAAAGGGATGTGAATAGTTTAACTGCAAAGCAATAAAAGTCATTATATGTTAGCTTAATAAATTAATATATATTCATAGTTATGATTTCTAAATATGTAAAATAATATTTTAGATAAGCTCATGTATCTCTTTTTATAAGTATATAATTTTCCATTATATTACAAGCTAGTAAAAATATTCACTGTAAAATTGTGACTAACTAAAGTAAATATTATTGAACTCTTGAAACTAACTTATGATATGTATAGACGCATATATCTCCAATTGAATAGCTCATATTAATGGTCTCAATAAAATAATCTATTATCTCTAAAATGCACTCAATATAGAGATATCCATGGAAGCTGCAAAGATAGTATCAACTGCCAGATATCCGTCACGTGAATTATAAATTTATTTTTTCGAGAGTTACAGGCTTTTCTGTGAAACGTGCCGATATCGATGCTTAAAGCCATAAAGGGTTAAATATTTAAATTTCAATTCTTTATTCTGAATTAATATTAATGAATGAATGAATTATTATTTATTATTATTATTATTATTATTGGAACGAATATAATTTATTTATTCCTTTCTGAAATTTGGGTTTAATCTATAAAATTATTATTATTATATTATTATTATTATTATTATTATTATTATTATTATATTATTATTATTATTAATGTTAAGATAATTAATTATTATTTTATATTATTTTATTATTATTGTATTGATTATCTTTATCATATTAGCCCTATACTCATTAAAAGTTATCATTCTTTTTATTATCTTGCATTATTATTAATTATTATTATTATTATTATTATTATATTGGTTTTATATAATTTACTTTATTAATAATATACATATTGTGATATAACAGAAAAAATAACAAGGTTTAAAAATAATAATTATATAATATTTTAAAATTTTAAGTTACAATTTTGCTAACTTTTTTAACTAAAAAATCTTATTTTGATAGATTGTATTTTTCCTTAGAACAAGTATGATATATTATTATAATATAATTCTTCATAAAATTAATAATTCTATATTATATTATTATTATTATATATATAAAAGTAAAAATAAGATATGAATGAGTGATACGTCAAGCCGCCTGGGAAAAAGAGGGTCTGGTGGCAACAAAGAAAGGGTGCCAAAAGAGCGAATGAAAATTGAAAACAATGACAGGGCACAGACCAAAGGGCTGCGCACTACACGCGACATCAAGAATACAGATGACAAAGGAACAAGATAAAAAAACAAACAAAACAAAAATGTAAAGAAAAAAATTATGATTATATAGAGGAAAAAGTGAAATAAAGATCCGTACTATATGTAACTTCACTGAATAACGATTCACAAAAAAATTTACACATTAACGTAGTGATATTAATAGTATATAGCATAGTATAGTCCAGAAGAGCTCAAACTCTAACCTCACCAGCCTAAATGCTATAAAAAGCGCGTCGTAAATTAAGAGTTCACTCTAGTAAGGACAGTAGTCGCATAATAATGTTAAATATTATGCTCTCAGTTATAATAATACGTATACGATACAACTACAGTAATATAATACTTATAATCGATAAATAAGAGCTGAACATTCACACTCAGATAACAGGTAAACTATTACACATAGACGGGACGACCCCACACCGAAAGGCGCTTGCACAAATAATGCAAACGATAGCCTAAGTGACATATTACTGGAATATATATTGATGAATAGACCCAGATTAAATTAAATCGCTCCCATCTCGTGCTTAATAGATCTCTACCCATATATAAAGGACTCTCGTCGTGTATTAGCGAGACTTTCTTGTCTCGATCTGATCAGGTCAAGAAATCATCATCAATTCACAAGGGTCTACTCTCGCGGCATCAAGCGAGTCTCTGTAA
This sequence comes from Trachelipus rathkii, assembly GCA_015478945.1. Taxonomy (NCBI): domain Eukaryota; kingdom Metazoa; phylum Arthropoda; class Malacostraca; order Isopoda; family Trachelipodidae; genus Trachelipus; species Trachelipus rathkii. Next base: position 46,047 of record JABUQX010126964.1, on the reverse strand, counting down.
CTCTCAAAGATAAAGCGAAGTCAAATATACTAAGGATAAACTTATCAATGCACAAAAAGTCCAATGCAGACATACAGCTCTCGCCCTCCCCCGGGTGAAAAAACGCAACCTGTAGAAAAAAAATAAAAGAACACAAAAAAATATAAAGACTACCCCATAAAAAAAAAAACATAAAAACACTTGAAAACGACGAGAAAAAGGAAGAAAACGAAAACGAAACAAAAAAAAACGAAAAATAACACAAAAAAAAAGATAAAGATACAAAAAAATAATGGAAAAAAAAAAGGGAAACAAAAGACGAAAACAAAAACATACTAAACCAGGAACAGCGCCCTCACCAAGCCCCAGAAAACGCTACCGAACTAGGCCAAACAATACCACCCAATCATACACAACAACCTCCTTCAACAAAAGCGCAACAAAAAACCCATCAAAAAACAAAACGAGCAGTAAAGATAAACACCTGCAATAACAACCACAAACACAAAAAACCACCCATCAAACGAAAAAAATAAAATCCACTATAGAAGCTCGCTAAAAAATATAACCAATGAAAACTAAAATAAAGAGATGCAGAAAACATCAGACAAAAATGATATGTTAAACCAACAAAAGAAAATATACATATAGTAATATAAATATTCAAAATAAATCAAAATGAATAAAAATTACCAAAACCGAAACACAAAAATTTTTTTTGTTTGAATAATCAGAAAATAAAAAAATCAAAAAAATACAACCTAAAAGCAAGCAAACATACAGAAAATAATAAAAAAAAAAAGAAAAAAAGTAAAAAAAAAAATAATAAAAAAAAAATAAACACCAAAACAAATAAAATAAAGTACAAAAAAAAAAAGAACAACACCAAACATAAAAAGTTAAAAAAAAACTAAAAAGAAATAAAAGGGTAAAACTGTGTAATGAACTGAAAAAACAAACTTGAAGCTACAAAGAAAAAAAAAATAAAACAAAACAATGCATAAATGAAAAAAAAAAAATAAAATAAAATAAAATAGATTAAAGAAAAACACACAGAGTACTAACATACTAAGTGTCAATACTATGTACTATATTAAAAAGATAACACTTAAAATTCAAAAGAACAAAAATAACAACAAAATCACAATCTCCAGAGCATAACAACATGAATAAAATAATAAAAAAGAAAAAATAAGAAAAAAAAAAATAAAAAACTAATAATAAAACGTGTTTATCAGTACTTAAAAGACAAAAAGAAAAAAGAGATACCGCCCAAAAAGAAAAAAGAAAAGAAAATCCAAGGGCATAATGAATCATGAAAAAGAAAATAAAAACCCTACTAGGCTAAGCACGAACGACCCACTAAAGCCAAACCCTCAAAAATTAATAAATCCCGCAACAACACGTGCCATCATTTTCTATCAAATGTCTGATCTCACAGGCTTAATGTTACTTCAACAGCCCCAAAAAACCAAAAGCATCCAAGCATATCCAACAAAGGCATTAATCCAATGCCAAGCCAAGTAAACAAACAGGAAAAATGAAAAAAATAACGCAAAAAAAAACAATCAAAAAAACAAAAAAACTAAAAATACAGGATCCAGCCAAATACCAATAATAAAGATCCCAAAAACCAAACCCGACATCAAAAAAGACCAAAATAATTACTAATCCGTCAATCGAAAAACCAAAAAGAAAAACAAATGATCAGGAAAATGATAAATAAACAAAAAAAGAAAGAAATAAAAAAAAATAAAATAAAAAAAAAAAAAAAAATAGATTACGAGAGATAAATTGATTAGAGAGTAAGGAAGACAGAAAGAGAACAGATAAATATAAGTAAGGACAAATACTATATTCGAACAGTAGACAGGAGTAAGATGAACGAATAAAAATTACCTAATCGTAATAAGAAAATGTTAGAGAGAACTAGATCAAATAGACTGAAATAAAATACAGTGCAGTGATGGAATACACAAAGGCGATACACATGCCCGCGGAGTCCGTACGAGACGCTATTCTACCCCACACGTACAATCACAGAAAAAATATGATATTGAAAAACAAGAAGAGAAAATAAAAATAAATGATAAAAAAAAGAAAAATACAATTTTGAAACAAAATTATTTAATTAATGAAAAATAAAAAATAAGTATTAATTGATATAACTCAAGATGTTTAAAAAATCAAATACAGAGGTTGCTATACCCAAACAAAGGTGTCCAGAACGCTCATCAATAACAAGCAAAATCAATTCTCAGGGCCGTAAGCGGAGCCGCATACCGACACACACAGAAAGAACGAAATATATAACCCAAAAAACGACAAACAAACGAATGGACTCAAGAACAAGAAGACACCGCCGCGCGTCAAATAAAAGATAAAATATAAATTAAAAATAAAAATGAATTAAAAATAATAAAATTAAAAAATATGATCAAATTGATGAAGTGAAAGAAGAAATGATATCAATTAATGAAAATAAAAAAAAAAAAACTTTAAACGAAAAAAAAGAAAAAAAATCAATAATATCAACTATTACTCAGCAACAGGATAAACCAATCCTAGCACAGGACCACCATCCACAGTAAATAAAACACGCGAACGTATATGAAAAATGAAGAAAAGGATACAAGAAAGCCCCAAAAAGTCGCCAACAACATATAAAAAAGAGTTTACGGTACTACACAGACAATAAATAGAGATACATAGAGAATAATAAGTAAAGGGTAATATAACTTACTAAAGTCAAACAATAAAAGTAAATTAGAGAATATAATGAAATATTAGATCTAAAATGATAAAATAATAATAACAAGAAAAGGACAGCAAAGCTACTCATAAATAAAATAATAATAATCAGGAAAATAATTAATATGATGATTAATAAATAAATAAACCAGATTAACCTAACTCACCAAAAAACACCAGTAAACCTACTTAACCATATAATGATGAAAAAGGTATGCGCCTGAATGATGCAATGTATCATAGAACCCACCGGCTTCCAAAACATGAAACCCTACAAGCCACCCAGTATCTACCAAATTAAAAAATATTAATAGTCAAAATACTAAATTAAGAGGACTATAATAAAATCAAATTTCCAATATAAGGACTCCAAAATATTATTGAGTTCGTGTATATTTATAAATAGTGTGTTAAGTATAATGTTTTGATAATTTATATATAAAATAGTAAGAATATGAAATAATATTATATATTACTTATGATGCAATATACAAACATATGATTTAAATAAAAAATATGATTAATATTATCTAATTTATCTTAAAATAACCTATCTAAAATTATTTATAAATGATATTTTATGAAAACCTAATAATTAAAACTTAATGCATAAAAAAAAGGAATATTTTGTAAAATAATAATGAGACGAATCACCCGCTCTTTCCAACAGCTACTCCTATTATATAACATTATTAGAAGGAAGAATAATAATAAATGATAGATACGAGAAAAGAAGGAGCATCAGCGAAATAAAGATGGCGACCTACAGTCATACACTCTTTATAAACGCTACGCACAAGAATCACGAATCCACCAGGGTCTCGTATAAGGTGTCCAGTTTTTGATTGAGATAAACCCAATTGTATCTAACATATCTGAAAAAGATAACAATCGGGTTATAAATCAGAAGAAAACCCATAATAATCAAATATTAAAAGGAAAAAAAACTATTTACGAGAAATCGACCAGATGAATGGCAGCGAAAAACCACCATCGATATCGCCCGAGGATCTGGAGAATATACCCAACCCATTGTATCGTATCACTCAGTACACAAGCTTATAGATGTAAGCAATTAGGGAAATGGTTATTCAACCTAGTCATATAAGACGTAATGTACAATCGACACCCACGCATCAAATTTAAAGAAAACCAAAACACCTACCTACATATTAGGACACACTTATCCTATTTGATTTTAATTCTCTTCAACATCCCGTCTCATACATGCTCAACTGGCTCTCATGCTCATACTACGAAAAAAAAAGAGAAACATAAGAACCATAACAATAATATACGTGAAAGAACCTAGCTAATATATATAGACCAACGGCTCAGCATACAGTAACGGACATAATATACCAGGCAGAGATATATACGGTTAACCCTCAAACACCCTCAGTCTCACGGCATAAACGAGTGATATCAACTATGACCCAAGTGTCAGCATAATTATACCTATTAATCCTTATGTGACTAAACTAATAATAAATTATAGTGAGCCTAGCAACCCGAGCAATCTACGTTCAGTACAACGCAAACCATATTCCTACAATAAGTTAAATATATAGAGAGACGAACGTAAGGCACCTATCACAGGGTCTCAGTATAAAAAGGCCAAATGCCCAATATTCATGTGATCAGAAGGAGTAATAATAGAAAGTATCACATAAACTATATATATATGATATACCTACCGACTAATGCCATATATATATTAATAAGTACATATTAAGAAACTCTTAAGAACAATCCCTGCCCCAATACTAAATCCGCATAGGAATATGGGTATACTAAATGGATGAAGCCGTGTAACTGATAAAGCCGCCGGGCTCAAGATAAAGTAGCAGAATGGCAGCCGTCAACACGTCACGAGGCTAAATAACGTACTATGTAGGTCATAAGCCACCAAGAGTCTCACCTAGCCATATCTAAAAAGCTATAAACCCGGTAGGGGAAATGGCTAACGATAGACTAATCTCACTCACCTCAATATCCTCCTCAAATAAAAGAACTCTAGAAGGTAATTTATATATATATAATATACTAATAATGAAACTATACTATATATAATCTCCATTAACGGACCGTATATAATCACTCATGTATTAGACCCAGTATATAGTGAAATAATATAGTAAAGACTACTTATAAGATATATAAACTATATCTTGTGTTTTGCTCTAATATGCAATTGTACCGTCCTAATAGAGATAAAAAACAGAAAAGCTAATTGAATGATACCAGATAGAATAGTAAGTAAAATGCTTACTACCTCAGTACAGGAACAGTAAGGGGTATAATAACAATATTATACTATACCTAAATATATGTATAGTATATATATATATATGGGATCTCACAGCTATACACCACTAACTCAATAGTACCATAGTATATATAAGACACTAAAATCTCAGCTAATCCTAAAATCATAAATAATATACACTACTGTGGCAATGAATATTGATATTATACCATCCTATTTATATCCATTATCTATAGATCTATTGTTTGCCAATTAATTGTATCTATTTATTCCCCATGAATATCTCTAATCATTTACTCTTCAATTCTAAATATAGCTCACTTATGAGACTTGTACATAATTATTTGCACGAGTATCATTTGAATACTGTATAATTCGCGACTTAAAAGCTCACATAGTATATATATACACACAACATTTACCATCCTAATATGTAACGTCCTAAGATAAGACAATAACATATACCGCACATTATATAATAAATATCACGATAACTAGGCTACGGAATAAATACAAATGAAAAAAGTTAATAAAGCCTTTGGGGACATCAAAAACACATGCTACGACTACAAGCTCACCAAAAAAGCTATAACAACACACGTAATGAATCACTATGATATATAATAAGATATATATAATAATATAAAAGTGTAAGCCACCTATAGATATACGCTAATACATTAGGCCAATACCCGATAATAATAAATTGAGCGTAAAAAGGCATATATCAACATTTAGGTCTGATCTCTAAGCTCCACGATCTAAGTAATGGCATCCATCGATCTGTTTAGGTCACCAGAAAATACGCACCATGTTTGTTCAGCTCTGTCTCATACCTCTCGTCTCTCTCCACACTTAGCAAGAAAAGCATTCACGCCCGCAGCGGGGCAGACAACTAGAGGAAGAGCAGAGAATGTAAACTAGAAGGACCAAGACACGGAGAGACGAAAAGGCACCAGGAAATAACATACCGGGCGAAAAAACCCGACAAGCGCACTGGAGATGAACAAGAGCCCCGACCCGTAAAAGAGAATGGGAAAGAGAGAGAGAGAGACGGAGGCGGAACAGACGAGAACGCATGAGAGAGAAAGAAGACGCAGAGAATGAAGAGATGCTCACGGCAGGGACGCACGCACACACCAGGAAACGACAGCAAGAGACGAAGAGTTAGCTGGGCAAGCGCAGTCTGTCCATGAACAAACAACTAGGTAGACACGAGAACTACCGCCAGCACCAGAACTGGCAACGGGCAAGCAGTGCAGCGGTCATTCGGTGCCGGGCCTACCAACCGAACATAAGATAGTTACTAGAGAGGCGAATAGCTCAGTCTAATCCTCCAGGCAGCAACTACAAGTGCCGTTAAGAAGCAAGCAAGCGACCACTCCGCGATCTCTGCTGATTATATATTCTAATGAGTGTGGCACAACCTCCATCATCAATATGACACTCCGGTTGTTCAATTAATCTCTCCCATTATTTGATTCGCTCTGAGAGAGTCGGCACAATCTAAGCCCGAGGTAATAAAAGATCTTTATTTGAGACGTAGGTCGAGAGGATATATAACGCTGTCTGAGGATACAACACTTTATTGTCATCCACCATCCGCTGAATACATAAATAGCTCCTACTTATCTAGATGCGTCTTGAAGTAATTCTTAAGATTCTGTTCTATCTCTCAAGGTGAGTAAATAATAATAATATACGGCTCACTACTACTAGCTATTATATATTAGAGGGTAGGTACTAGGCGTCAACTCATATAGAGGTCATATATAGCTACACGCGCGGCTGATAAGAACTCACATAAAGATCACAAAATGTTCACTAGGAGATGCGGGGAAAGGTAGCACAGTTACCAATAGTATGAGGAATTAAATAAAGAAACCGTGCGGACCAAAATATAAGATGGTACGAAGGCGATAACGTGATAGCTCAATGGACGTCTCACAGGCCAGAGTAGAACATAGACTCATCTAGCCATGTAGAATAACATCATTTATGAGCGGGATATATAGCAGCTGGATGAGACTAAGTTAAAATAAAATATGACAGCGAAAATAGCGGTCTGGTACCTCATACAGATATACTATGAGTAATGCGGATCTCAACGAAGTACTAAGCTTAGCCAGGTAGTTACTAATAATACGACTGATATACCGGCCCAAATCACTAGGTGACGTATAGAGGTAACACCTAAATACGTACTATCCATAAGGCGGTATATAGTGCTCAAACGGTTGAATATATACAAATAGTGGTGTAAAATAATAGCTATATAATGGAGAAAAAGATAAGCTGGATATCAATATACAGGGAATAAAATGAATATGGCTATCACGAATATCAGATATGCGACGAAAAGGATATATACGTAAAGGCCAATAAATAGTCAGCTAAAATAGCTCAGATTCATATATAGACAACCCCAGTGAAGTGCATAGATGCATCTGAATAAAGATGGTAAAAAAGAGGTGAAGAATTACCCATGAGAAGGCAAACGTGTCATCACACATGAATATCACGTAATATATATAATGATAAACCAAATAGACTCCTCCTAGAGAGGATGGATCGAGATACTATGTGTCTCTCGCACACCTAGTTTGCATGTACATGGGATCGAAAATGATTTCAAGTATACGAAAAGGTAAATTGATTGGATCAAAATTCGCCAAACTGTTTGAGGAACCACTCCTCAATTCATTATTTCATACTATAAATTCCCTAGGAGCAAACCTGTGATTGAAAGTGAATGCTGAATAAATTTCCTAGTAATATTCGCACTGAATCAATGCAGCCCACATAATACTTGATTCACATAAGAACTCTAAGGAATAGATGTAAGACCAAAATGACTCGCCTCGGTCATGATATGCACCCAGCATAAAAAAAATTAAGATGTCCGCTAATATGAGCAACAGTATCAGATTTCATATAATGGGTTTTACATCATCGAATTAGCAGAAGGACCGGACCACGCAGCTCTTACAACGAACCTTACGCACCATACCTGCGTGTCCATTCCCAAACAAAAATCTATATCCACAAACCTCTTTCCCCAACTCTATTACTACTACCTATCACAAAATCCTCTCCCCGTCTCTCCAAATACCCTACTTTCACCCAAACCTCTGTCCCACTAACCGCTCTTCCAAAACCCGCTGCTTTCACCAAAACCTCTTATCCACATAAACCCAACCTGCCTATACACATCTCTCTCTCCAATCTCGTGTTGCACACCAGAACAAGCTCTTTCCCAACCACATTCCAATCAAAACCCGAAACTCCACGCCAAAAACACTCCCTTTCCCACCAACCTCTTTCCATAAGGTACACCCTTGAAGACCATTTCACTTTCGACGCCCAAAACGACTAGCTTACGCCACACCAATCTCTTTCCCCAATGTTACATGCCTACTAAAACCCCTTGCTCATGCCACACCGAGATTACGCCTCCAACCTTTGCTTCCCCCCACGAACTACAAACCACTCCTCCCTTCCCCAACCTCTTTTACACCAAACCTCTTCCACGACACACCCCACTCTCGTTTCATCCACCTACTATTAATCCAACCTCTTCCGCTCTCGCGCAAGAGGAAATAACCAGCACCATACCAATATCAATCCTAACTAACTAAAGAAAATCTACAGTTAAATCGCAACATCCAACAGATATAAAAAACCCCACTATAATGCTCTAACTAGCGGGACTCAAAGTACGATAACCTAAGCTCTGACATAACTACTCCAACTCATAGAACATATTAACATATCATAACATAATATAGATACCATAATGTATATATTTATAATATAATTTATAGGTTATATTAAATTCACGCCTAATACCAAAAGCTAGCTACCTCTACCCAGTATTATAACTATTCACAGTACAGTCAAATATAATTCTGCCCTGTATTTTTCTTGTCGAAATGATTAAAAGGACTGAGTAGCGCATCAATTGCCAACCAGTCACAATATCACGACGGAGCCAACATATTCGGCACCGACTGATGAGCTTATGCGCAGAACCTGATAAAGACCACGCACTCCTTTCTCCATATGTGTCAAGGACTGGCACAATTGCATAAAACTTGGTGTAGACATTGCAGTTAATCATCTCCAAGATGTAAATGAAACAGTAAACGGTTTATCATATATATTGAGCGACTTAACTTCATAATTCCAACACTTCCTCGTCAGGAGTATCCAGTAAACTGGAACAAACCATTAACACGAAATCGACCTACTACTCCGAGATGGGTTCCATTTTGCTAACATTCCAATAAATAAGTCACCTCGACATGATTCAACCGACCACCAATGTGACGATCGGAGAATAGACTCCACTCGCATGTGTAATCACTCCAAAACCTTTCTGGCAATTTTTGATGAATAATCCCTATTAATCCAAGGACCCAAATATACAAGTCAGATGAGAGAATAAAGACAAGAGAGAGGAAACCCCCTACCCTGATGTCCCAATATGGTAGAGCGACATGTCGTTTGGTGAAGACTCCCGTTGTAATAATCCTTCAAAACAACCATACAAAGATGTATAAAAGTAGGTCTAACCAATATTCAGCACCAAAATACCAAAAACGTTTTCGGTAGTTTGAACACAAAGAGTGCTATTACATTTTCTCAACTAACATACAGAACTACCTCACGATGCGAATGTAGTATTTCCCTTCCTCAACAGTCAGTACGGTGTATACAACCTGCCGCGACACCGCTTCTCTGTCATTCCCAAAAAACGGACCAACAAGAGGTAACTAAACAACCAAGAAAAGAAACAAACCTTCACACGGCGAGATAAATGAACCAAACAAGAAACAAAATCGACAAGGAATATCATTTATGCAATTTTACTATTTATCCATTGGTATTTATTTCTTACACAAGTTTCAAGAGTAATCCGCTTCATTCTTAAAGCTAATTTTGAATGGCTCGAATCTCTCTTACGTTTCTTTTCCATATTTCTTTTCCAATTCATCCAATATCTTTTTCATCCCTTTTCTCAACAAGGATGTTCGCATCCATTCTTTCGGGAATTAATTTTTACAATCGCAAAGTATACACTTATCGATGTCATTGGATATAAATATGGAAGTAATCCCAAACCATTTGGAAGAGGGATTCCATTACGAAGTATTTTCAACAATTAATCTCTAGCTTACATGCTCACACGTAAAATCTATCAATATTATTAGACTTTTGAGGTGTGACTCAAATTTACTACCAAGGCCTCGGAGTAGGTATTAAGTCAATTATTCAAATCAATTTTCAGAAAAGGTGGTAAATTTATGTCTAGCAAGTCTCCCAATCGGACCGTTGTTATATTCGCTTTTCGCATGTATTCTGCAGTGCGAAATGACCCGAGACAGAAATTTATTTAAATTTTTAACATCTACGCTATAATGTAGTGTTGCCAATGAACCCCCGTGAATGGTTGAGTTGCGAATTCTTGAAAAACATAAGTCGTCGAATGATTACGCCAGTTATAACGCGCGAATGCGATGAATAATTCACGGTCTCCTATCAATTTGTCTCATGTTGTGAAGTATATATAAGCATAATATATATATATATATATATAAGGACCCCATAATAATATATACCTATATAATATATACTATAAATATAATCAATTAAATGAATATTATATAAATATATAAAGAATCTGAAATTATAATGAAAACTATTCCTGCGGTGAAAATGATAATTTAGTAACAAACTACGAATAGAATCGTATATGTAATACGCACATATTATATACTGATTAGGGCTCACAATAAATAGATCCTGTCACCAACCAAAAATTGATACCCATCCTCCTCAAATAATATATTGTAAACTGAGATTTTAGATAGAAATTACATTGAGTAGTTACGAAAAAAAATAAGTGAGTTAACCTTTTTCATTTAGAGAAAACCAAATTAAGAAAACGAATTTGTACGAGAGAAGTAACATTTATAATCATGTTTATTTTCGCCAGGAACACGAACACAAATGCAGTAATTATATTTTTCAATAACATCCAGGCTCAGAAACCTATCCTATGTATAAATGTCCCACATATGCCCAAAAATAGGTACTAAATAAACAGTAAATTCTAACTTGAAATGATATTATTTTTCATAGTATTTTTTTTCATCTTTGAAATCGAAACATATGACTAATTTTGATATTTCTTTAGCTAGTATTTATATGGTAAATAAAACACAATAAAACTAGTGATTTTGGCGCTATTTTTTGCCTCTCTCTCTCTCTCTCTCGTCCTCTCTCTCTCTCTCTCTCTCTCTCGGGTTCTTGTCATGCCTTACCAGCTCTCTCCATCCTCTCTCTCTCTCTTCTTCTCTCTCTGCATCTTCACCCATTAGACCGAAAGGCAAAATTTAACCAGGATTCGCCTAGAGGTCAGTGAGACTTAGGGATAATTAAAAAAAAATGTTTAAATTGTATTTCAAGTAATTTAGGTCAGCGACTCGTTTAAATATAATCCGAATGTAAATTTTAATAAGTAACCAACAATAAAGTTGTTTTTACTCTCCATATATAAGGATAACATATAAAAAGAGTTCTAACGAGAATATGGCTGGGTTTATTAGCCTCGAAAAGTACAATTCAAAGCGATAACCATTTAGCTTACTTGTTAGTGAAGCAGGCTGCTTTCAACAGTGAAAGGGTGGAATCCGAGTACCTGGTAGATACTATGGCTCCTTCAACGTATAAAATGAAAGTCTAATACGAAGAGCTATCAAAGAACAATCATTGTGCAATGGAAGAACAAGCAGAAGAGATAACTTACAAGACCTTAAATACACAAAAAAAAAAGATCTGCCATTAATACCAGAATTCGGTTCCTCTTTCCTTCTCAAAAATACGGTAATTAACCTACGAATGATATAGTATATAATTATCCCTAATATACTATAATATAAATGATATGTCCCTAATATCCTAATATATTATAACTTAAAAGAATATATATATCCCATAATATAATAAAGATTATATTAATGACCTCCAATAATAATATAATTAATAAACCATTAAATATATAAAATGAAGAGGATATTAAATTCGAAATTGTTATAGATTTTAACGACATGAAAACTGAAGCACTTGTGTTTTTTTGGTCATTCATTCGTTTTTTTTATATAATTTGTATTTTTTAGTATGCTACCTGAAATAGATAATGTAAAATGTACACAAGGTTTTTTTTTAGGTGGTAGTTACAGCTACTGAAAGGACTGGACCAATAGACTGGTAGGCAGGCCAATCCTCATATTATTTATAAAATTGTAGTTGGGTAATCAATTACTTAGTTTATTTAAGGTTGGCCTCGGAAACCGGCAATTAACCGGGGAAACGGGAGACCGGACACGGAGAGCCGCGAAACACCAGTCGGAGAGTCATTTCCTCCGGAAAGCTTTCACGATCCATCAAACCTAAAGTTTGGAAATATGACTGAGCACGGCAAAATCCCAAGATATCAAGCCTGACTCCTACTTTAATATTTTATTATCTATTTTATAATTCCCTATTACTTTACATTGTTTAAGCAACATAAATTCGGTCATAATTATTCCCAATTTACTATTCCTTCCATTGTAAAAAAATAAATAACAAGCAAAATCATTAAAAGAAAAAAAAAGAATTATTTAGACAATATTGGTGATTTATATTAATTAATATTAAAAAAAATTATAAATTTATAATAAATAAATATATAAAAGTAAATAAAAATAGAATACAATAATAAGATTATAAAAAATTATAACAAAGTATATTAATGACTTAATACAATATAATAAATAATAAAAATATAAATTATATAATATAAGTATAATATATATAAATAATAGAAACAAAATAAAAAATATTAAATAATAAATTAAATATAAATAATATAATATAAATAATACTAAAAGATGTATACATCCTCATTCGAATCCATCCTCCAAAAATCACGAATGCTACAAGTATACCTTACGATATCTAAATTTATACCAATTATCGTTCTCATCTGCAAACAGAAATCTATCATATTCGACATGTCACTACTTTAAATATCAATTAGAATCCTGGTCTAGAATTGCTGACTAGATTCCTTCGCTACAATGGGGGAAGAGACACTAAACCTATTATAGTTGAATGCCTCTCATTGATTCTTCGCTAATTTATATAAACTTATCAATCAGCGAACTAAATAATCCGCATCCGACTTGTTCACCCATACATCTCACATAGAATCCATTTGATATTAAACTAGATTTTACTAGAAAATCTAAAAAAATACCATTGTTCGTAAATTTATACACACGGAGATCATCATAAGTAATTATGTATATAAAATAGATATAAAAATTATATACTTGATGCATCGAAAAGCATCTTTTATTACGTCTTTAAAAACTTAACTTGATCACATGCTGATATCTTGTAGGATTGTAAATATTTGAAAATTGATATAAATTTTAGTAATTTAATAGGATACTTCAATATAACTTAGTCATATAAAAATACAAATTAATATGATTTAAGAAAGCTTATAAATTATCTGTTCAAAATGACGATATGCTAATATGCCATACTTGAAAAGGTTTTTTTTCTTTATTTTAAAGTTAAATGATAATTGTAATTCTCTCTCTCTCTCTCTGCCCTCTCTCTCTGCTCTCTCTCTCTCTCTCTCTCTCTCGGATCTCGTTCATCTCTCTCTCTCTCTCCTCTCTCTCTCTCGCTCTCTCTTCTCTACTGCTACTCTTTTTGTGAAATATAATTTATCAAATAATAAATCCTGCATTCTTAAGGATACAATAATATTAAAATTTTCAATCATATTTTTTTTTTAAATTTTTAATTGAAGGGTTATCTAAATTGTAGAGGGAAGGGGAAGAATGAGAAATAAAATTTTAAGACAAACAGTTGAAAATAAATATTAATATCTAAATCTTTTATAAAATATAATATATAAAATAGTATAAATATATATTATATATATATAGTAATATATAATATAATATAATATAATATATATATATATAAAATAATTATAAGTATAATATATATAATATATAAATAATATATATATATATAATATATAATAATAATATATATATTAATATATATATTAATATATGTATCTATATAATAAGGATAGTATATTATCCCCCATACTCAAGGTATCATCACGATAATATATATAATAACATACCAATATATGAAAAAATATAATATATACGTTATAATACTATATATATAATATATAAATCCCACCTAATACCTATATATTACTATAATAGTATAGGGCTTAGACACAGGGTATTAAATAAAAACAAAAATCTTTAATAACCTATTAGTTTGATTTACTAATAAACAATCATACCTGTAAACCCTCCATTATTAATAAAAAAAAAATAGTTCAATTTGGAAAATAAGAAATAGACTTAAAACCCGTAATGACGGGCGTTAGAATCCTACTACAAATAGAAGAAAGGCGATCTTTTATCAAAGTGCCCAACCAAAAATACTTAATATACAACTAAACCCAGAAAACTAATTAGTAGTTGTATTTGCCAGTGTATGTGTGATGTGTGCGTAGGTTTGTGAGGGTGTGTTTGCGCGTGGCTGGTGTATAATACATTATTATTACACTCAGTTAATTAAAAAAGGTAAACACCACCATGTTACTTAATTCTGCTAAGGTTACAAGCGCCACCTCTCTGCAGGTAGTGTATATGCTATAAATAGCTTCTAGCTTAACTAATTCATGCGATAGTAAAGTAGAGATCTTCTACATAATCATACCTCTAAGTAGATAGGTATACATAACTCACTACTAATACTAATATACTACCCATATATATATATATCACCAAAATTATATATATATAAATAGTAATATATATATACAGTAAAAATATATATATAATATTAAACGAAATATTATATATATATTGGACAATAACCAATATAATAGTTCACGGCAGACAAAATAGAGCGTAGTACTATATATATTATATATATATATATTACTACTCACTATATATAATAAATACTAATTTTATATATATAGAGACTATAAGATATATATATAGTGTACTTAAGATCTATGATACGTACATATCCTAGTATGAAATAGCACAATGTAGGTATGACTCAACAAATAATTTCATCAATATTAACAACTCAGTATATCAACAAGTCAAATGAATACAATTATAGACCAAACTAAATAATCATAATAACCAGTAATCCACTAAACACAGTGCGGCTAATAAAGCCACTATAGGTACCCCTAGTAAAAAAACTAAAAAACATAAATAAAAAATAAAACAACAAGTATAAAAACAGCAAATAGCTCATAAGTAGCTAGAATCCATATTAGCGTAGATATCTTATAGGTTTTGCTTAATCACACAGATTCCGATACCCAAGAATTTTAAGACTTCAGTTCTGATTGCCCAGATGCGAGGTTCCACTATACACTATTAAATATAAAAAAATTGAGATAAAAAAGTAGCTAATAAAATAAATAAAGTAATCAATAAATAAATAAATACTACGTTCACCAATATTACTACTATTAATAACAATAAAAAATAATCATATATAAGTAAGGTTGATGATTGGTTTTTAAAAAAAAATAATTTAGGCAAAGAATAATAAAAAATATGAAAGTACAAACCACATCAAAAATAACTGCAATAAAAATGCCGAAAAAAACATAAAGTAGAATAGTGAATGAGACATGCTACATAATTACAAGTAGAAGCACTGGAAAAAAATATGAATAGATATGCTGCATATGCTCATATTGGCAAAAACCAGTAAAAAGAAATGCAACATAACGAAAGAATACGACACCATTTTTAAGCACGATAATAATTAAAACATCACGTTCTCTGAAAAAATCAATAATGTGTTGATCAATAAAAGGAACATGTCTTGCTTATATGTGTATAGAAGTGCTCAAATAGCCTGGCAGAAATATAAAGACCCCAAACCCAATTAAATTAGGTTCACCCATATAACCTGCAGTTATTGTCAATTCTATGTCTACCAAACCATACATGAATGAAATTAGACAAGAAATAGCGAGAATAATTATAAGAAGAAAATCCTCGGATTACGGAAGATAAAGGATTGAAGCGATGATTATTATATCGCACCAATGCATATCTTGAGTATTCCGATATAAAGGCAAATAAAAATATCCCGTAAGGCATGGTTTAAACCCTTCCCCAAGTAAGCTCACAAACAATACGAGTACAGATAACATATGAACGGAGCAAAAAGAAATGAATCCATCTAAAGAATATATATAGTTAATGATAAGATCAAGTATAGCACGATAGAGATAAATAAAACCCAATGATGTGACCTGAGCAAGACAAAACAAAGGATTAAATCATATGGTACTCCACACTTGTTGTCTAGTGATCCGAACTGGAAAACCCATTTTATATGAGGTGAAAAAGAAGAGAAATACAAAGGTATAAACTACCAGTAATATCCAATGGTTCTAGAAGCACGAACGTAAGGAATTTTGTCAAATGTTTAAGGAACAAAGAAATTATTGCATTAGAATGTCGCATTTAGAAAATAAGGCAGAGGAACATAATACCAATGTTAAATCACCCATCTTATCCACAGTGAAATTTTTCAAAATACATGAATGGATCGATGTTCCGTCAAGCTAGACAGTTGAAAGTTAATACTTTCACCATGTTTATATCTCCCATAATAAATAGGAAATCACAAAAAAAACAAGACTCTCTACCAAACGCCCCAGCTAAAGTAATAAAACCCAAGCAACAATAAACGTGTGTAAAAAATCATTTACCAGTATCACATTTTTCGCAGACGATGGTATGTTGACTTAAATGAGAAGATATACCTCGGAAGAATTGACGTTGTAAAAATAGTGAGCGAAAAACTAGATTTTCCTCTTTCCGAGAATAATTAACAAAAGTATCTCCAGTATCAAGCTTCCAATATTCAAAAGTTTAAAAGTAACAGATATTCCAGTCCAGCATCTTAAATTGATGTTAGAAATCATCCTCAAAGAAAGGTAATGTAGGTTTAAGGCGATGGATCAAAGATCAGAGACAAAGCAGAGCACCCACCAGAACTTCAGCTTAATCCAGAGTAAAGTAAAAATGCAAAAATACATACAACTTTCCTCATTATACTGAAATTATTCCATGTGGAATACGTGATAAAGGACCCAAGTACCCATACAAATAGAATCAAACCATATCCTTTCCCTAAACATGACATCTGTTTTCAAAAAAAGGACTAGCATCAAATCACTGTGTCATATTGCGCGGATTATATGGCCAAGATACGTCGCACCACACATATGAAATGGACCTCAATTAATTTAAGAACAATCAACAAACATTCTCCCATAATAGCGCATAATATAGCATTTTCAAAGAGCTTTCCGTGGATGATTTTCTAAGCATGCAGGTATAGATTAAGAAAATGATCACTGCCAAATAAATAAAGAGCCGTCTTTTGTTCAAAAATTTTAGGTAAAAAGGGGCAATTAATGATACTGCTATTACCATCTGGTTTTGTTACATCCTGAATAAATCTGTGCGGTAGTATAATAGGGTAAATTTTAAAATCTTAGTTTTGATGTATTCTTCAATACGTAGGATTCGGTTTTTCGTTCGATATGATATAAAATAGGGACAACGATTTGTTTTGGCATATGGGATATATTTTTTTTCACTGTCTCTTTGTTCAATATGAGCAAATTCATTGATGAAGAACTAGATGTCAAGGTAGCTTTTGAGGTTAAAAAACAAAGGTTAAGATTCTCTGACGGTAAGAAATCCTGACTATGTATGTAAACATCCTGACAACCAATATAAAAGCTTTGCGTATATTCCACTTACTATTAACATGAATATTTGATTAAGCAAGAATATATGAATTATTTCCATAACATTTATGAAAGACATAATACGCTTATGATATTAGATATATGGATTGTGATGAGTAAATAACGGTGAAAAGGTGAGTAAACTTCGGAAAGAGGATTAGCAATGGTATAGTCAATATCTCCAAAATAAGATACAAGCCTGTACAAGGCAAATATATTTCAACTGAGAACACTTACGAGTTCACGGATATATTAATATTATTATCAAAAGTAATTATACGACACTTAATTACTATAACGAATGAAACATTGGACCAATAATGGATTCTGGCCTCACCATGAACTGTTCATGAAATAATCCTTAGCAATGATATCTCTAGTATCTACGAAAGGATGCCGCCGCTCAATTCCAGTATTATCTTTAATTATAAATAGAATATAAGGGAAGAGAACTGAAAACTTAAAAGGCTCAATTCTTCGTTAGACTTCAGAATTATAATGTCTAGAGAAAATATTTCAAGATCATAAAGATCGAATAAAAATTTGTTTCAGATTGTATACCAAAGAAGTAATCGTGTCAATTAGAATACGGTATACATTTTAGCCGATTCCGATTTCTGAAATTCCTGATGAAAAACAAAGCCGATTCCTCCGATTCCAATGCCGATTCCGATTAAATGCGATCCCATCACTAAAATATATTAATAGATATATACTATATATATAGTATAAATAATATATATATATATAAGTTAAGAAAAGATAATAAAGATAGAATAGAATAATATAGTATATATAATAATAATAATAGTTATATAATAGAAATAATAATAAAATATTAATAATAGATATAATAATGATATAATAAAGTAATTAATGGAATATAAAAATAGAATATTTAATGTACAAAAGCAGTCTTTTTAGCGTAGAGCGACAAATATATATAATATGAGTAATAAATGTATAATAAGAAATATATATAAATTAATATAATATATATAAAAAAATATAATAATAATATAAATATAGATATATAGAAAGATATATAGAGATATATATATAAAGATATATAGTAATGAAATATATGAAATATAAATATAGAATATATAAAAGTAGAAAATAGATATAATAAATATATGAGATAAAATATATTATACAATAGAATGAATAATGAATAAATAATATATATATAGAGTATATAATTTAGTAAGGTACTGCCCAATCTGGACGACCACACTGAATGTTCAACTCATTAATTATATAAAATGAAGAATACAAATAAAATCGAGTGTTTAACACCAAAACATCAATATCAAATAAATTTTGGGGGAATAATAATCTTATATCTAATAATTATATTAAAATTCCACTAGCTTATTCGCACTGCACATATAGATAACGGCCTACCTCAGGGGGAGGAATGGTGAACAGAAAAAAGACAGCTCCGATGCAGTTTAAAGAAGAGAGAGTCTGAAAAAGTATGAATAACAAATTTTTTCAGTTGGATGGTTGTGGATGATACCCAAAACTTTTGGGTTTATCTTATTTTTAAATACGACTATATTCTTTAAATCAAAATTATTTGTACTTATTCATCATTAAATTTTGTGTACACGTTACGGATATAATAATGAATAAATGATGAAAAAAGTACAAAAAAATATTTTACTTAAAGAAATATCGGAATAAAAAATTGGACTCATCCAACAACCCATTCCAACTGGAAAAAATTTGTATTACAGTAAACTTTCAGACTCATTCATATATAACGCAAAGTCTTCTATTTCGAAAATCCGAGTATACGAAAACATCCCACACGCTTGCAGGACGGAACGGCCGGTACTAAGGCGAGCAAAAGCTTTAGTAGAAATTTAAATAATAATATTGGCTGAATATGGATAAATAAATATGATGGTTGAAGTTGAGGTATTGAACATGTCCTCTGTGTCAGTTACAAGACGCCTCCGATTTATCCCACGTGCTCACTAAAAATTTACAGAAAAACAATTAAAAAGATGACATTAAAAAGATTAGAAAGTGAGAAGATATTCAGAAGAGCGACAACCATTCACAAGTCAAATAAATATTTAAAAAAAAAACTACGAAAAAGGCTGGTAATTCTAATAGAAATAGCAAAAAAACCTAAATAGAGAACAATAACTAATATCATATAAACCTATAGAAATAATATACCTAAAATAAATAAAAATAATAAAGAAAAGATAAAAAATATAAATAATATAACATAATAAATACCATAAATAATATATAAAATAAATAAAATAAGATATTATTAAATTATTAAATATATAAAATATAATACGAAAAGGTAACATATGGGAATCAATATCAAATATAAAAAACTTTAGAGATAAAAATTCAGAGATAAAAGTATAATAAATTAAATATTTATAAGAAAATTATAAAAAAAAAAATGTAGAATAAATAACTATAATATTAATAAATATAAAAATAAATATAAAATATAATAGACATATATATATTAATATAAATATATATAATAAAATATATATACTATAAAATAAAATAATAATATATATATAATAATAATAATAAAAAATAATAAAATAATAATAATTAAATAAATATATTATCAGAGAGCGAACTCCTGCACTTCAGCTGCTACTCGTGCTTCAGCACGAGTTGACAATATATTAAAGAAACGATCTAATTATTGCGAAAGTAAAGTAATTTCAGCAAATGTATCGATAATAATATTTTTCAATATTTTTTTTGACTCCATGGTGTATCAAAGTAATAATATAGAAATATAAATGACATAAGATATAAATATAAAAGTTATAGCAAAATTGATAAACGAGAAAAAGAGGAAAGAATTAGCCGCATATGCAAACTAATTGCTTTTATAAACACAATTAAAAAATAGGACTAATCCGTTGTACACCAAAGGATAAAAGGCGGATATAAAGGGATAAATCTAGTGAGAAGGTTTATGTGGGAGATGATATTATGTTTACTTCATAACAAATACGGTCAAATTATGAAAAGGAAAGTCTAGTCTAAATGAACCCCTAAATACCCCATAATAATAATTTTATAATCACCGAAAGAATCATATACAGAAAGCCACAAACTCAAAATATTTACACAACGTAAACTCTAAACTAACATAAAATACCAACAATCTCCAGAGCAGAATAAATGCACTCCAATTCTCACCACAAACAAAGATCTCACCACATAAACACGCTCATAAGACGTGAAGCTAACCATAGAAACACAACATAATATACCATAGAAACCAAACAATTATAAGATACGAGAACTCAAGGATTAAAAAATATAAATTAATAGATAATATAATAATATATAATAAACTATCGATTATATTTTATCATAATTGTATTTAATGTATTAATTGATATTAAATAATATATATATAGAATATTATAAAATAATAAGAGATAGATATAAAATATATATTATATAATAAATAAAATATATTGATAATACGATATAAAAGGATAAATTGAAGAAAATCCTACAAATCCTACCAAAATAAATAAATAACATAGAATAAAGATATTAATATATAATATATATATATAGATATATAAATAATAATGAAAGAATAATAATAATATATAGTAATTTAATATTATAATAATAAATATATAAAATAGAATTAATAAAAATAAAAATATATATATAGATAAATATATATAATAATAAAAAAAAGAATAATAATAATATAATAATATAATAAATATAAGTATAAAAATAGAATATATTATATTATATATTAAGATAAAAACAATAAAAACGTGAAAAATACTAGAAAGAACACCCGAGCAGAGAAGTAGAGACGAGCAGAGAGCCCAGACGTAGAAGACACCCCGCGCACGAACCGGCCCAGCACGGCTCAGACAAGTACAAAATACGGTTTACTAGCAGTCCACCGCCCACTAAAACATCATATAACACTAAATAAAATAAACATAGCCTATACAAAGAAGATCATATGATATAGCTATAAGCAAAGGCGTAGAAATGTATCATAGATACTAATAGGTAGATAGTGTAATATATATAAATATAAAAAAACTAAAATAGAATATAAAAAAAATGATATAGACTAATGTTGCAATGTACTATATATAGAAAATCAACATTCACAGGACTAATAAAATACAGCAATAATACGAATATAGCTACTTATCAAGTATGTCTCCTCGTTAAGATATATGGATATAAATGTATTAAAGGAAACGTGTAAAATAATTACTAACCTCAGATACTTATATATACCAATACGGTACCCCTCACTCACTCACCTCACTAGTATACCACCAAACAGAACGAACCTCAGCTACCCAAATGTAACGTTATAGATATAGAGAAAAATATATATATAAAATATAAAATATATATATATAATAATATATAATAGATATATAATAGAGATATAATATATTTAATAATAATATTATGAAAAAAGAGAAATAATATAAAATATATATAAATAATGATCCTCAACATAAATATATAAAATAATGCTATACCCAACTAAAAAACGTAATAACTATACAACATAATATATAATAGAATATATATAATATATATATATATAAAATATAATTAGATAGTAAATTAAGATAATTAATGATAGATATATAATATATAAAAGAATAAAATATAATATAATAGATATATAGATAAATAGATATATAGAATATATATATATATATAGATTATATATAGGATAAATATAATATAAAAACATATATAATATAAAAATATATTTGTTGTGTCAATAGATAACATATATTATATTATATAAATACAATAGTAATATAATATAAATATATATATAGATAGGAATATATATATTTAAAAATAAAAACTGTAAAGTAATAAAATACATTAAAATATAATAAGAATGAATAATAATATATATAGATATATATAAGATATAGATAATAAAAAAAGTAATATAAATAATATATAAAAAAAAAATATAGTATATAGATATAGATATAGAATATACTATATATATATAAAAAATATATAAAATATAATATATAATAAATATAAATAAATAAAATAAGTATATAAGAGTATATAGTAATATATATATAAATATTAATAAAATATGATATAGATAGATATATTAAATAAATAGATAAAAAGAAAATATTATTATGAGATAAAACGAAATTAAATTATATTATAATAGGGAATAATAAAATATATAAAATAAAAAAGATATGAAAAATAGATATAATGATAACCTCAAAAAAACAGTTACCCTAAATAGGTAACAAATAAATAAGATAGAGATTAGAAACATATAATCCAGAAAATCACCTTAAGGCCAAATAAAAATAAAGAGTTGGTAAGCATAGATGAAACAGATCACTATAACTAAACAGTAACTAGAAAACAGACATGCCTACCGATAGAGAAGATAAACTAGTAACAATTCATGCTCTGCAAGACGGAGAAGAGAGCACCAGCGTACTCGGATTATATTTCACAGAGTAATAAATCAGGTTCAAAGTCAATAAAACAAAACTGAGATGAATCAAGGCAAATAAGAGAGAACTATTTGAAGCGAACGATTTTCGTTTGAAGGTTAGTGGACATTTGATGCCAAATTATTGGATTTGAGGTAATATGAATTAGACTCGAACGGTTAAGAGAGCGTACTAGTTTATATGACATGTTAACTCAGTTTGCTAAACAGGCGGACAAAAAACTGTTATAGATTCCAAGAGAGGAAGATAGATATCTAGCAGAACTGAAATTGTGGTTCTGGGGAAGAATGACTGATGGCATTATCGTGGCGATCGGCTGATTAAATTAAAAGTGGAAGGTGGGATCTGAGTTGCAGTTGTATCTTGAACCCCTAAAATAGTTGGCCTTATACGGACTTCGGTGCATATTTTGTTGCTGAATATTTTAGCATGGGAAATTATCTACTTAGGTTTGACGAGACTAATAACTAACGTATAGAGGGAATGATGAACTGGAGACAGTAAACAGTGAAATAGCAGAGTACTATGAGAGCTGGCACTTAGCTATGACTCCGCGTGTCATACCAAAAATACGAGTAAAGAAAAGATTAAGTAATTAAGTAAGCACAAGCATGAATGAACAAGCGCACACAAAACAAAATAAGATATAATCCAGAAAATCCTGAATGCATCACAACGCTACATATAATCCGAGAGCAGACCTAACAACAATGTATTCGCGAACACACAAGAAACAACAAGAACATAAAACAAATGTCTTGTGTATACAGTGAAAATTGCCTTAAAATGACAAACTTAGTGAATAAAGTTAATTTTATCTCTCAACTTTTCCCTTTTAATAAATGCCCTTCTCCCCCCCCTACCTCCTGAATAAGGCTTGAAATAACACTTCCATTTCGAGGACGCAAATGGTAGAATATTGAATGCACTAAAATTTTAAAAAAAAAATATACATAATGTATACATACGGGATGACATAAATATAAATATTTTCACCGTACGAAGTGGAGTTGCTAAAATAAATGTAAATACTAAAAAAAAAAATAATTTTTGTTTATAAGTGAATATGACGTTTCGTATTTTTTGTCTTAGCAAGTACGCTCTAACTATATAATCTATACAATAACTGTGAAATCATAACTTTCAACCTAAAATTAACCTAACAGAAAGGTAACTGTGAGTTGTTTATCATATTAACGATACTTAGATATCAGTTTAAAACCAAAAACATACCACCCTGACAAACCCAGGACTAAATCCTCTCCCCTTGCACCCCCAAAGGAGACAAACCCCTACCAGCTGAACGCACCCGGTAGAACGTATATGAACCCGTAAAAAAAAAAGAAACACATACAAACCCACATGCTAACCCACAACATAAAGATCGAACTCCTGAGACTATTGAGATTGAGTACTAGCAACAACATTATGGTAGAAAAATAATGAGCACTCTCCTTTGGATGGACTGCCAAAATAGTAACTTGGTAGAAGAACAGTAATACACTATGTCTCTAAGCATTAAATGACAATATTAAAGAACAAATCAAACGTTCCACCCAAAAACATTGGAAGCATAAACCCATATAAAGCAGGAAAAATAAACTCACAACTACACCAAGCATATTTCATTTTTAACTCAATCTAACTATTAAAATTGTCAAACTAGAATCAAAAAAAATTTTCAAAGAAATCTTCTTTATTGTAAGTATTGGGGATTCGGAAACTCCGTTTAATTACACGATAAATCAATATTCTCGATAACACCAGAAATCACCAGCTAGCGATGGCTGCAATATACACAAAGCTCCATAACATAGGAGTTAAATTTATCTTCTCAGAGAAATTATACCACCTGTTATTAATCTCAATAAGATCCATACATTCATACATTGGTTCCCACTCTGCGAGAGAAAACACAATTCAACTCCTCATTTACTCTTTATAAATAATTGTCACGACTCACGGTCATTCTGATGAGTTAATGAAATACAGTTTTTACATTATTAAATTTTTATACAGATATATATTAGAGTGAAACTGAATATCAACTTAAGTCATCAAAACCAAATATGAATATATATAATAATAACTCAAATAATAATATAAGTAATAATACAACAACTAATAAAAACATTAACTCTACAAGATGTGAAAATAAAAACCAATTTTGGCCAAAACTAAAACATCATCAGAATATATACACGAACCATAAAATAATAATAATAAAGAGAACCCGAATTATTTAAACAAAGTACTACAATCACTCACAAAATAATAATATAGATAAAGAATAATAACCCTATAATAAAAATAAAGACGTAAGCGGTCAAACTATCATAATAAACATTAACCACCGCGCAAACTACTCCGAAAATCGGGCAAAAATAAAACCACCAATAGACTGAATAATAACAAACCCCCATAACTAGCAGTCTCAATTAAAAACAAGAGCAAACCACACACTTGATAGTAGTTTCCACATATATGTTACAGAGAAAATTCAATTCACCACCACCCAAAATTCGAAGACGTTTTTAATATTTTGATCAAAATTTATTTAAATACACACGATACATACATACACTCACACGCGACAGAAATATATAATAATAACTTAATATTATAAAA
>JABUQX010126964.1:10000-15000 GCA_015478945.1 Trachelipus rathkii | reverse complement strand
TCACACACAGTCATTATCACCTCTTCATTACTGCCAATATTATACAGATTTTCAAAGTGTTCTTTCCACACTCCACTCACATCCATTTCATCAGTTACAAAAACACCATCCCTATTCATTATTCTAAGCAGGTTCCCCTTATTCTAATTCTTAACCTTTCGCGCTTCCTTCCAGAAGAGCTTCCTATTCCCTTGTATGTCCCCATTCATCCTCTTCTTTTCTCTTACGTATGCATCTTTTAGCATTCCTTTTTTCCTCCTTATATAATTCCAAGCATCTTTCTTTTGAAACTTCATCATTTGCTTTTAGTACATTCAACCACGCTTCTTTTTTACTTTTAACCGCTTGCATCACCTCTTCATTCCACCACTCACTGTTATCATTCTTACTTCCTACTTTAGCACACCCACATACTTCTTTTGCACTGCTAACAATTGCTTCCTTCATTTGCTTCCAGATTTATTCAGTTTCAACTTGTTCACATTCAACTGATTTACTTGCGAGCGTTCTTACATACTTATCCTTATTACCTTGTTCACTAAACTTCTCACTCTTAATTCTACCCACTTCCTTTCTTATCACCTTCCTCTCCATCCAAGTCCCCACTAACTTAATTTTACATAGAACATAATGATCCGATAATCCCATTCCTAAACCCCTCACTGATTTAACATCCAACACAGTATTACTTACACACATACCTCTCCCCTCACAGAAATCAATCACCTTCCTACCATTCTCATTTTCTCCTGACACCCCAAAACCACCTGTTATACCATCCTTTTTTTGATCATATATATATATATATATATATATATATATATATATATATATATACTATATATATATATATATATATATATATATATATATATATATATATATATATATATATATATATATATATATATATATATATATATATATATATACATATAGACCCATCACAGAAATTCGTATTAATAGTCAATATTTAGGCCTAGAAGGGGTATTGGTACTACTGTATAATTTAAAACATCTTTAATATACATAAAAAGAGGTAATTTTAAAAAAACAAAAAAAACATTTGTTTTAAAAAAACGTGTTTAAAAAAAAAAAAAAATTAAAAATCCTTTTTCACAACCCTAGTCGTGACTCCTTTTTAGTCACCTTCTAAAAGTTATATTTCAATATACTTTCATTATGTTATTTTACATTTATAAAACATGTACACCAATTAATTTATAACAACTTTAACATCAACTGACCTTCAATACTGATGAATAAAGATTTCAAAAAAGGATTGTTTTTGGTGGCTCAGCTTATAGGGCTGTTTTAATTCTATTATTATTTTTTTTTTTTGGTTACTTCTTGAAGAATTTGACAATTGCTTGGATTCCACCACAGTTCTTTAATTTTATTTTTTGTGTAATCCTTTAGCTCTTGAGTCAATAGCTGTTTCTTTATATTCTTATGTAGCTCCCTTGAGTTGCTTGAAGTTCAATCCTGTACTTTACCTTATTTTGGGAAAGTTTGGGCAAAGTCAGTATTTGTATCATCAGTAGCTTCTTTTGTTTCTGCAGTAGCTTATATTTGCTTGCAGAATCTTCATTCTTTTTTATTTTTTCTTATTTGGCTTTCTTATTTTCTTTCTTTAGCCTTTTTTCTATTTGAAAGCCCTGTCTATTTCCTCACCCTACAATCTGACTGCTAGGCAGATTTTTTTTTCTTGCTCTCAATTTTTCACTCTTTTCATGCTCTGTTTTAGTCAACTGGAGGCAATATGTTATGTTCACAGTTGGTGAACCAACAGTATTTTTCCTAATATATATTTTTATATTGCAATATATATATATATATATATATATATATATATATATATATATATATATATATATATATATATATATATATATATATATATATATATATATATATATGTATATTACGTGATTTGTTTTATATTTATATTTAATACAATTTATAAACTATTTGTATTTTTATAAATATATATATATATATATATATATATATATATATATATATATATATATATATATATATATATATATATATATATAAATAATTACAGATATATATATATATTTATATATATATATATATATATATATATATATATATATATATATAATATAACTCTTAACTTCTTCTTCTATATATATATATATATATATATATATATATATATATATATATATATATATATATATATATTTATATATATATATATATATATATATATATATATATATATATATATATATATATATATATATATATATATATATATATACATATATATATATATATACTATATATATATATATATATATATATATAAAACATTCCAAAATAAAAGGGTATGGCCCAGTAATTTTTAAATCTAAGTAAATGAGTGAGAAAAAGGTAAGCGTTGTACAAAATGGAAGGAATATCGAAATAATTTGTCCCAAGAGCGACAAAGAATTGGAAAGAAGAAGTAGGGTAAAACCGAGTGTAAAATCGAATCACACGATCTCTCTGTAAATAACTAACCGGAATCAGGTAATCGGTAAATTTTGTGGAATAGGTATTGAAACCGGAGAAGGAGCTAGAGTTGAAATTCTAATATTTATAAGTAGTTGGAATCAAAAATGGTACCGCCGCAATCACATAATTTTGAATAGTTAGAATCTGAACCAGAATTTGAAATCTGGAACCAAAAATAGTGGGAAATGAAATTGGGACCCGAGATCCATTGTCTTATATCCGATCCCTCATGCATGATAAGAGCGATAATGTAAAGAAAGGGATGGAGAGATTTGATAAGAGCATGAAAGTTGAATGGCGTTAATATTTAAAGCAAACAACTAGGATGGTGTGAATATATTTTGGAAACTCTTTAGAACTTCTAGCTCGTTGTAAACCTTTATAGAAAAGAAAACAATGAGAACCTTTCTTTAGAAATCTCATTGAAAAGGAGAACGTCAAAAAATGTCTAGAGCAGATGAAGATTTGAATATGTTTAGAACAGATAAAGATTTTAAAATATTTAGATCAGATGAAAGATTGCAAATGGCTTAAAGCATACATTTAAGATTTTTAAATGTTAAATACAGATGAAGATTTAAGATGAACGCTTCCAAAGATAGTATATAATCATGTAGAAGGTTGCTTTCAATTTTGAGCACATTGAAACAACACATTTTGAACCCCAAATAGGGATAATGAAAAAATAAAAAACCAGTTTCAGTTTACGAGTATATGACTAGCTTCATAAGACCTGTTTTTTTTTTTTTTTTTGCTTTTTTTTTTTTTACAGAGATAAACACCTTTCACTGTACGTGGCAGAACCCTAATCAAGTAGGAGGTGTAATTACTTCTCTAACAAATCCTGAAAGCAGGTTGAGCAAGCCCAATACAACAGAACACCAGCCCCTGCAGTTAGATGACTAGCTTCATAAGTTGTTAATTTGTAGTTTTTATAGTCCCGTTCAAAAAGGAACAGTACGGATAGGATAGGATTAGTACAAAACAAAAGGCCGTAATATAACAGAGAGTTGCGTTGGGGAGATACATAATATCCTCCCTTTCTTCTTCTTCCTCCTTCCTTCCCCTCCCTCCTCCTCCTCCTCCTTCCTCCTCCTCTTCCTCTTCCCCTCCTCCTCCTCTTCCTCCTTCCTCCTTCCCCCCTCCTTCCTTCTCCATCCTCCTCCTTCCTTCCTCCTTCCTCCTTCCTCTTTCCTCCTTCTTCCTCCGATTCTGGCATTCCTCCTCCCCTTCCTCCTTCCCTCCTCCCCCTCCTCCTGAGTCAGACGAAATGTCCCCATCATCCAAGCGCGCCGGAAAAATAAGGTATATACACATGTATTATATTATATATGTATATATTAAAGTATGCATAAAGTATATTAATACATATTATTATTATTATATATATATGTATATATATTATATGTATATATATAGTATAATATAAATATATTATTATTGTTATTATGTATATAAGTGTATATATATATATATATATATTGTTATTATTATTATTATTGTACATATATATATATATATATAAAAGTATATATATATATAAGATATATTATTATACATACATATATATATATTATATATTATATATATAATATATATTATATTATATATTATATATATATAGATATATATACATATATATATATTAGTTATTATATGTATATATATATATATGAAAGATTAATATAGTATATATATATATTATTACACATATACATTATTATTATTACATAGGTAAATTATAAAAACATATTATTATACATTATAAATTATAATATGTATTGTATATGATAAAAATATATATGAAGAATATATATTATAAATATTATTATATATTATTATAATATATATATTAGATATATATTATAAATAGATATTGATATATATTAATTTAAGATTATAGATTTAATATAACATATATTATTATTATATAATATAATATAATAATATTAATATACATTATTATTATTGTTTATAATATTACATATTATTATTGGTTACATATGTTTATTGATATATATATATAGTATATGCAGGCATGATATGAGTGGCAGGATATATAGAGGGAGGATATAGAGAGAGAGGATATGCAAGTATGGTATGTATATATATATATGTATATAGGTAAGTAAAAAAAGAAAGAGATATATATATATATATATATATGGTGGTATGGCAATATATATATATGTTATACATAGGTGAGAGAGCAGTATGTATATATGTTATAAGTATATATATATATATATATATAAGGTATATATATATATATATATATATATATATAAATAGGAAAATATTATACTTACTAGACGAGGAAAGTGCAAATTCGAGATGACATTGGCATCAAGATATCTATAGTCACAGAGCACGAATAGCTCCAAAAGTACATCCCTGACAAGTCTTCGGAGAAATACGAAATAAGTATTTTTAGTTTTCCTAAATTTTTTTTTAATATAAACTGGAAAGTG